>JAJNBS010038265.1:0-12625 GCA_028455975.1 Notopais sp. c TS-2021
CGTAAAGATAATAATGACTAGCTACCTATATTATTTGTCAATAAATTTAGATTCTTCTAAACCGGATTTAAAATTCTTTTATCTCGGGAACTACCTGAGATTTTAGTTTTTTCATTAATTTAGAAAAATATATATATATATTTGATTTAAATATATTATCTTGTATTGTATTGACTATTGAACATAATTTTTCTTTTATATTAAAAAATGGGTAATATATAGAATTCGGACCGTAATTTCCCAAACCTAGTTGGGAACTTGGGATCCGAATTTTACATTAGCGAAAATGTTGCGGTACGAATTCTACATTAGGTGTCGTTTGGATTACCTGAGGTCTGAATTATAAAGGTATTATTTACGTTGAAATTACCGGAATTCTTACCTGACCGGTAATAAAAAATAAATTAAGTAAAATATTTATTGGCACTTGATATTGAAAATTATTTTAGAAGAAAGATTTTTAAATTTTCAAATGACAAAAAACATAAATACTGATGTCTTTTCTGAAAATATAGTTTCTTACATGCCAAATTATTTATAGACATTTCAAGTAAAATACTGGTTTAGGAAACTTAAATTTATTGTAACTATTATCACTTACAGTGTTTGGAATATAGTAATTTGTATACCGGCAATTATGTCTGTATTGCAATGAAAAAAATGGTTACGGTACGTATACAATAGTAAAACTTACTAAATAATGGAATTCAAATAAACGAGTTGCTAAAACTTGTTCTAAAAATGAACAGTTTTCGAATAATTACTATTCTGCGTGTACGGTATATATAATTATAATAATTCTAAAACAAAGCAATTCGCTCATTCTCTATGGAAAAATCAGGAATAACCATTGTAAAAATGGGATCACCTGAAGATAAACGACTCCACATTAATTAGGGTCACTTTTCTTCAGGTATCAAATGTTAGGGTCGCTTATCTTCAGATGTCAAACGATGAGGTTGATTTAGATTATAAGTGATTTCATGTCTATGATAACTGGATTGCCTGCAAATGTTAGCTCACTATCACGCTTCATTTTTACCTACTGAAGAAGATGGATGTTAAAATATTTCATTTGAAAAATCTGGACGGAAAGATCTATTCTCGTCTAGATTCCAATATTTTAAATATTCAAAATTTTGGGGTAGCATATCTTCAGGTGATCCAAACATTAATTTAAAAATCTCATGGTACTGCGAAGTTACCGTACTTCAATAACTGAATACAGATACACATGGAGCTACGAACCGTTCGTACGTGAAAAAAGTTGTATCTGTTTCTATTTATGGCACTATTCTCACAAACGTTTGTCATTAGAAAATGACTAAAGATTGATTCAGTACGGTAGTAGGTACCGTATTATAATAATATTAAATAGCTATAAACTACATTCTTGAGTGTATTTCTCGAATCTCTTGAATTTATTAAGTAAAAAACATGAAGGATGTTTGGATTATTGTTGTCAGCTGGAAACCACTTGCTTTTTTGTTACGAAATAATATAGGCCCTCTATGATATGAAATTAAATTGCGCGCGTTCAAGATTACGGTACATGAATCTCAAGTATAAAATATCCGTACTCGACACCGACTACACTATTTTGTTACTTTTATACAATTAAATTAGATTTGCCAATGTGTAGCTACTAGCTATGCCCTATATTAATACTAATAATATTTAAACAAACATTTTAATTGTAAAGTTGGTAACAATTTGAATAATTTAACAACCCTTCATTACGAAACTTGGACATACATTTTCCGATAATTAGTTACAGCAGGGGTCAGCAACCTGTAGCTCGCGTGCAACAGGTTGCCCGCGAGAGCCGAGAGTAGGTTGCTATGTTACTCTTGCAATTCTGACAAACTAATTATTGAAGAAAACTAACAATTTCTACCTGAACCGTCCTATCTTGGAACATTTCTTGACGTCTAGTTTCAACTTACCAATTAGAAATATAAGTATCAGTATTTAAATGTAGCTATAAAATATTATTCGACCAATTAAATAGTTGCCCGCAGATGTATCAAGTTTTCTATATTTTGCTCGCGGAGCTTAAAAGGTTGGATACCCCTGACCCCGAGTTTCAGTATAGCTAATACACTTCCAATCGGAAATTTACACGATTTTTCCTGTTAACTCTTAATAAAATTTGAACACTGGTTAACCAAGTATTTTTCTCTCAAATGCTGTACACCATAAAAGGCTGTAACGTACCGTACGGAATATAGCTTCTGTTTTTTTTATATTATCTATATTCTATTGCGTACCGTATATATATATAGGTTATAATTCTGTTCTACAAGAACGTCCTACTTCACTTATATATATATATACGATTACGGTATATATTGAACTTTCACTATTATTTAAGGACAATTATGTTTTATAATTCACGTAAATTGTAAACTTCAGTTTACATATATATAGCTAAAATATAAGGCGACCGATCAATTTTGAAATTATATTTCGTCTTTATTACGATTCATTTTTTAATAGGCCTATATAATATCAGTATTTTTTCTATTTTATGTAGGTTAGCTTAATTTATTATACATGTTATGTTATAATCCGTTAGTTCGCAATATAAAATAAAGCTTTTAAAAATCGATAAAGGATTAAGTGTCCGGCATTCAAAATATTAAATATTTATCTCAGTTGATTTGAAATTTTGATTCCTAACTTGTCGTTTATTCGATATCAAATTACAATTTTAAATTAAAGATAGAAAAATATGGAATCAATTTGAAGTCTCGAGAGTTTTGGCTTTTGTTTTATTTCTGTAAGTGAAGATTCATTTGTAGAATAGACATCCTTGAAGGCTTGAAAAGGCCAGAAACCAAATTGTTTAATTGATCCATCACATTTTATAGCGATGAATTGTCATGACAGGTTTATTAGGCAACAAAATTACCGCACTGTATATCATGATTTAAATAATCTATTTTGGTATCGTTGGATAAGTTATCAAAGTACAAATAAGATATAAAATTAGGCCCTATGAATTATTATACCAAATAACGGAATGATACGATTTTCAGATTATCCATTTTAGTTACGGTACAGTATTTATAACTAAATATATATACCGTACGATACGATTTTTAATTTGAGACACATTCAAAATGTATCATATATATTGTTTAATGTACCTATCTCTAATTATTTCAGTTACACCAAAGCTCAAACATTTGCCGATTGCGTGGGACATGAACTTCCATACGGATGGGAAGAATGCTATCATCCTCAGATTGGAATCTATTACATCGACCATGTTAACAGTAAGAAAATACTTTATTATAATGACACTTGTTTATGGTGACTGCCTATTTGAAATTAACTGTTTGTCTCGCTTTCTTTTGAGATGGGCCAATAATATTTGTCGATTTCTACCGTATTTATATACTGTGCAGTTTTCCTATTAGGTAACTTAATGTTACAAATGCGTTAATTTCAGAACACAATCAAATCGAAGACCCTCGCTTGGAGTGGCGAAGTGTGCAAGAAAATATGCTCACAGACTACCTGCAATCCGCTCAAGACGATTTATCCGCTAAACAAGACATTTTGCAGGTTAAAACCCAACGGTTAGAACTAGCCAAAGATCATTTCCAGCACCTAAATAGAACTTTTAGCAATATATACAGCTCCAAATCTTCAGGTACGCGAATATTACCGGTATTTTAATTTGATTGACGATGATTATCAAGGATATATTTAATATTTATTTTATTTGAATTATTACAGTAAGTTCAACTGGAAGTGGTTCTACGAAATGTAATCCCGAATTACTCAAGGTAGATTTATTTATGGCCAAGAATAGAGTCAGTCGATTGAAGCGAGAGTTGTACCTTATGAAACACGAAGTGGCCAACACTCAAGCAGGGATGCAAACACTCGCTCAGTGAGTTCTTAACCACTCTTTAAAATGAGTTTAAATGAACTCGAAACAGTTTTTAATCAGTCTTTTTTATTGTAAGATTGGAATATACATATAGGTACCGTATTGTATTGTCAATTGTTGTTTCAATATAAACTTATTTCCTGTGCAGAGTACAAGAAAAACTTAGCAATTTTACGACTGGTTACACGTTAGAAGAAGCTCAAGCCATTATTTGCGAATTAAAAAGTATTGAAGAATCTCTTCGTGCCGGCCAGAAGGAAAAGGCTGACATCATTCAATCTCTGACGTTGCTAGGAGAAGACCTCGCATCCATCGAAACTGAAGTCATTTCTCAAACGGGGCCTCAAGAGAAGTTCAGCACTGCCTGTCAGACAGAATTCTGCGGAGAGGTTCGTGTTTTTATAAAATTAATGTTCTCTTAATAATGTTTCGGTTAGTTAAATACTAGCAGGAGATATTAAATGTAAATTGAATTCGGTTTTAATGGTTTTATAAATTCTCTATAGGTTATGCCATTGGGGGCTCAATTAGCTGAAATGACCAGATTGAAACTAGAATACGACGGTGCCAAATCTCAAATCAAAGTGATGCAAGGAGAATTGGCATCCCTGGACGAACACTTGTCTACTGCTCAAGCTGAATCCGACAAAGACAGACTACTGCTCATCCAAGAGAAAGAGACATTGCTCCGAGAATACAAAGTTGTACAAGTACAACTTTCCAATCCAGTCCAGGTACGAATAATTATTTCTAATCGATTTGATCCTTGTTTTATTCCATAGTTTGACCGTCACTCATAGGTCATCATCTATAAAATTAAAACTTACGAGATCATTTTTAGATTATATTATTAAATATAAAATTATAAAGGCCTCGTTCGTAAATGTACAGTAGGTCGAAATTGCTCAAACTACGGAAATACGTAAAGGTTTTAAAAGCACTGATATTGTTTCTATCTAGAATAATTTGTAATGAAAAAATTCTTTCGCAATCGAAAAATGAACGAAATGACAAGCTGACTTAACTTATTTTTTTTTACTTAAATATTGTATAATATAGCTAAAAATAATTAAAATGATCAAGAAAATTTCTGACCCATTGTGCTTTAAAAAGGTATGTGAAATCAACGAGAAGATGAACAAATTGGAGGTTGAGATCTTTCACGCTCTGGATCTGAATAGTAAAGCATTAGAAGACCGTTTAAGGCTACAAGATCGCCGTCGAGAATTATTAGATCGTTTGCGAGAGACGTTACGACGAATGGTGAGTTTGGAGGTTCAACTCAAGTCAATCTCGGCCTCCACTCTGTCTGTGTCGTCGTCTTCATCCTTGGGATCGCTATCCACCTCCAGTAAGGGATCGCTGTCGTCCAGTCTCTCTTTCACAGACATCTACAAAAACGATTTCTGCGCCACTGATCTCTACACGAATGTCAAATTGAATCCACCGATGCCACCACCATCCACCTCCTCGGTCGAAATGGGTGCCGATAGCAACGTTTCCGACCTCCAAAAGAGAGTGGAAAGGCTGCTTCGATCCAATACCGAATCTGATCGATTATACGCCGAGAAACTCCGATCGCTAGAGACGCTACCGACGACGTCTTATAGCGAAGTAGGAATCTCTCAGTCGATGCTCTCTCTGTCCCCGCGAAGTTCTCTCTCTTCTCTATCCCCTCCCGGAGATCTCGCTCATTTCGAGGATGTGGATTTCCTACTCGAGAAAGTGTGTTGCAGTCGTCCTCTTCATTCCATTCCCTTCGAAACCACCGAGGAAGAGCACGAAGATTGTCACCTACAGGAAGAGTGTTTGGGTCAAAGGACCGGAGGAGGAAGTAAAGAAAACCTTATGATGCATTCCATGTCTGCTGCCGGCAGCGACGAATCGGTGGCCGGTGATTCCGGTGTATACGAGGCGTGCACCAAGGGTTCAACTTCCCCGGATAATCTCGAGACTCCTCAAGTTCACATCAAATTATGGTAAAGTTCTAAGAATATATTATTAATTGTTTCTCGCAACAGTGCCTCTTAACCTTTTAATACTTGCACCATACTTAAAACGTAGATATAATTAATTGACGCTATGGAGTAAGAGCCATGCAAATTCTTTTAAATGAAGTCTTGTAACTTATTCAATTATTTTTTCTACATCCAGGTATAAGAAACAGGAAAGTTTGCTTCTCGTGTCGGTCGAAAGAGCGAGGAATCTTGGTTCTCTTTTAGTTGACGATAATTGTAAAGTGTAAGTATAATCCTAGACGATATAATTCTGGATTGGTTCGAATCAAATTGATTCGTATAATTAAAACAATTAACGAGCGATAGAAATATTCAGTTTTAGCAAATCTAGTTTTTTTTCCTCTTTCCAAACTATATATATAAATCTAGGCTATCAAAAAATTCTGAACCATCGTAAGTTACAGTAATTAATTAATTTAGTTTAATCCATTGTGTAATAAAGATAAATCTTATTAAGTTCACTTTTTAATATGTAAACTAAATTTATTTCAGATGTGTAAAAGTTCAGTTATTTCCTGCTGGTGCATCTACCTTCACTTGTTGTACTCATTTGGATGCTGATGTGACCAAGCCAATCTTCGGCGAAGTCTTCACTTTTTCTGTGACTCCTCGAAGATTGCCATCTAAAACGATCCAAGTCAACGTTTGGTCTGTTAAGGATTCGTCAGATTTGCCCGACGAAGAATGTGTGGTAAGTAGACATTTAAAATGTATTTCTTCCTCGATTAGTATTATTAAATTAGTAAGTTAAAACTACTTGTTTCAATGGCACTAAAATCATGAAATGTCTTTTATTTCTAACAGGGGTATGTTCAGATCAGTTTAGCAGATTCTACATTAGATTCCCCCGAAACACGGTGGTATAATATTCTTAATTACGCTCAACTTCGACCTGACGCCATTGGTTGCAGAGATACCAAAGACGATGTTTCTTCTAAGTCATCCACCTTGAGATCGTCTACATCTACGTCAAATTTTAATGCTAAGGTAACGTATTGTTAATGTAATTTTGGGTTTATAATTACTATATATATACGGTATCTACTATCTAGTTAAGGAAAGTAATTTTTATTTTGCTAAAAAACATTTTGAGATAAATTTATTTTCAATCTGTTTGCAGGAAGAAAGTAGTGACGAATCGACCATAATATCTAGTCAGACGTCGACGCTGACTCGAAATATCGGACCCGATGTTTTGCGATTAAATCTTCATTTAACGCCCGAAGATTTCGACCAAGTGATCGATTCTGACGAAGATGAAAAGGTCGAAGATGAAGAGACGGAAGTAGCCGTCGATAGAGCCCTCGAAAATGCCGTAAGTTTTTTATTCAATAATTGTCTCGACTTTCACATTCATTTTTAATTTACCGTACGTGTCTATTTCTATTTATTAGAAGAGATTCATGAATAATTCATATTCTATATTTAAAATAAGTACCGGTAAATTGACATTTAATTTCGAAATTGGACAAAGATGTTTCCAAAGTCTTTGTATAGATTTTCGAAATTCCATTACAATAATTATCTTTCTTTTCACTCTCTGAAAGACAAATAAAATTCTTTATTTTTTTATGTATTAAAAGGTTCAAAATACGATCGATGATCAAATGAACGTTGTCACTGTATATATTTACTCTATGTACCGTAGCTTTTATGTTGCATGCTAAGTGTTTTTCTTTGGGTCCTCATAACAGGCGGATACGGCTGTAGATGATGGAGATAGTTTCACTATCGAAACTTCTGACAAGCAAACCAACACGGAGTGCATGTTCTCGCCTCTGTCAGCAGCCAACGTCTCTCTGAGGACCCCCGTTGCTGCCATCCCTGTGATTAAACGGTCTCAAACATTCACCCCATCGGCCCCCAACAATAGTTACATTTGTAGAGTAAGTTCCTTCATGTTGTTTATTTATTTTTAAAAGAAAATAAATAAATTCTACCTTGTATGTTTATATTGTTGTTGCTTTATTAATACTGTATTTATTTATATTATTTAATGAAACAACATATTATTCGACCACCTTTTTAAAGTGCAAAGAAATTTAATTAAGAAACTGAACAATTAAATGATCTCGCTATATTTTTTTATATATCGTACTGTATTAATTTAGAGCCGGGGTGTGTTTCTGTTCCGATTCCACCCCAAAACCGAGAGCTGTCTATTAAAAAGTAACATCTAAATAATACAAAAATGTAATTCTTTCATAAATATATTTCGTTGCTACAGAAACTAATTTATCAAGTTTCTTTTTATATATAATATAATGTTTCGTTAACAGTTAAACAGGAGCGACAGTGATAGTTGTGTTCCTTTGAATCGTAAAGTTGCCTTTCAAAGAGGAACTGCCGAAAGAAAATCTCTGCGATGGAAAGGAAGGCATTCTCTCAGAGTCTCATCCAAGTCTGCTCCATCCATAGGTAAATAACTAAGAATTATTGTCTCATGAATTAGAATAAATGTATGGCAATGATGTGAAATTAATCCAATTAATTCTGAAGAATTTCTATATTAGACTAATTATATATATATATATGATTTTTGACTTGGGACCATTTAAATATAGGTACCGTACTACTGCTATAACTTTTCGATTCTCTACTTGAACCGAAGCCTACTAATCATTATTTTCAATATTCGTAAAGTCTTCAAAAAGAACTAGTTTATTTTAATAGTAACTAAATTATTTCCCCCCAAGGTTTAAAAGGCGTTCGAACTTCTCTGGATTTGGAATTAGATTTAGCTGCTCAACAACTGCGATTGCAACAGCAGCGAGGAGAAATTGAAAGTTTACGGAGTCTCGAGGCTCAGCTCAAAAAAGCCAAAAACTCTCCCGAGTTACCGAGTTGGGCTGCCGATCAATCTACTGTGCCAGAAGTTCTGTCTATGGTAAATATTATTGTTTGGTTTTATAGTTAAATAATATTTTTTAAATATCGATGCTAATAGGAACTAAGTGTTGCAATCATTAACAATAATATTTTTAGGCTACCAAGGGCAGTTCTATTCAATCTCCCGAAGACCGAAGGATGCAGAAAATGTTACGAAGGACTTCTAGAGAAATTCATAAATTAAGACATTCTAAAACACCTAGAGGCCAACCTGACCTAATTTCTTTCAAGTGAGTTCACTTTACTACTATTTTGAGATTTATATATTTATATGCGCCATCTATGTTTGTTTAAAACAAATAAACTAACTTTTGTTCATTTTTGTAGAGAGAAAATTTCGTTTTTCTTGAAATCAAATACTGCCATTCCCCCTTTATATCTCGATGCCGATATCGACATTGATGACGAACCCTCTTCGATATGTACGGAAAAGCTTCTTAGTGTGTCCTCAGCATTGGAAGATGACTCGAGATATCGGGTGGATATCTCAAAGATATCTGAAGATGAAGAAGACAGTAGTACGCCAGTGTCTCTCGGTGATTATGTAACTTCTGACTATGGTCGTAACCAAAGTGATCAAAAAGTGCCTTTAAAACCACACCCAATTAGCCAAAAAGTATCTTTAAAATCAACCACAAAAAGGACTCCAGATACGAGTGGTGCCATTCCCAAAGTGTTTCGTCCGGACGTAATTTTTGACCCGGACGACAAAGGAGTTCAAGTGTAAATTTTGTTTTATTTTATCGAAATTCTTATACTTTTTAGCCGTTGATATCGCGAATTTCTCCCACAATCTGGTCTATGTTAGAATATAAAATTGTAGTCTTAAGTAGTTTTACAAAGCAAAATGCATGATACAAGAATGTTTTTAGTGCCAAAGGCAGCTGCAAATTTCTGAAATTCAGAATTTATAGTTGTATGGTAGCTAATTTTTTAGACAAATGTGTTTTATGTAGTTTTGTTTTTAAGTTATCTTGTTTGTTCAAGTGAAAGTTCCTCATTTTTAAAGAGTTCCGTAAAACTCGCTCGAATTTCATTGAACTTGACAAACAGTTGGATAACTGCATAATACCGGGTATAGTCCTATTTTAGTCATTTAAAAATCTACCGGTATCATTCAAAATTATATTTTTAATATAAGTTTTCTATTTGTGCTGTTCAGAAAATAGAAAATTACGAATCCATAACACTTAAGGTTCATTAGTCTCTTAACTTAGTTATTGAATTTAAATTCGTAAGATAATGTTCATACGTACTCAGCTATTTACAAATTATTAACAGGTCGATGCTTAAAACTATTTATAATTTGAATCTCAGTATAGGTATAGTATAGTTTCATGTAATATCGTATTTTAATTCTTAAAAACGTCGTATAAACTAGTTTTACAGTAATCATAATTAAGGAAGTTAATACATTAGTGAAATGTTATTTATTAATTAGTTTAAAATGACAACGTCTTTCAAATTTTACTTTTGCTGAGAGTATATATTTTATAACCGACTCATACGTGAATCTCTATCGGATTGTTTTGAGAAATCTGAAAATCTCTCAATCGGATTAACTTGTGATGTGTTCAAAATTCCGAAGTATTCTACAGTATATTCTCTTAATAATCCTAGAACCAATGTAATTAACTAATTATAGGCAGTATAAGGATGAATTGAAACATCATTTGGTGTCTAGAATTGATTCTTCAAATTAATTGCCTCTAGAGAAGTATCGTTCTTTTTAGAGAAATCACGAAGTAATGGAGTATTTTTGCGTGCACTAAATAAATTCTGAATACAAATTAATTCCTGTAAGTGTTTGCCAAAAACTGAAGATATTCTAGTGGAATTTGTCACAAACTACTAAACTTAATAATCCGTGCATTCAAAAATGTCTTAATTATTGTCTCAGATTTAATCATTTGTCAATTACACGCCGTTAGCGAGTGTTTCACTCGCTTTTTATGATTATTTGAAAAATATTTTGAATTTATTGACTAGCTACAATATGAAATGTTTTTGATTATTTCCATTTTTTTTAGTTTATATCGGGATTGTGCAAATATTTAAGATTTCATGAATCTTGAAATCGCCCGCTTAAATTTATAAATATCTAGGGAAATTTTCTTCTCAAGATTTTAGAAATTTAGAGCATCTTATTGCGTATTTTCGTGCGCTCTAGTAGATACCCATCTGTATCGGAATAATAAATTCCTCGATAGAATCAATTCCCATTGGTCGTAGTCACAAATTGAAGGAATTCTATTGGTGAACAATATTTTGTAACTTATTCTTATGCAGATCGTTTTTACAGGGTGTTCCGAAAGGCACTGTACACTTTTATAATCTTATTCCATGTAGCTATGTAATTAAAAAATATAAGTGCACAGTGCCTTTCCGAACACCCTATATAGTGTACACGAAATTACGCGGTAGTAATTAATTCTTGTTTACCAAATTTTACTGAAATATACCTGCTTTTACAAATTGATTATGGGCAAATTTTCTAAGTTTTTGAACTTATTTTTTTATGACATTGTGGCCATTTTTATTCTGACTGCTAAATAAATTTTTTGTTACTATTGCAATGTTTATTGATAACGTGTTCCAATGACCAGTTTTAAGGTAAAACAATTGTGATTTGGAAAATTAAATGTTTGTACAGCTATTTTGTTGGATGATAAAATTCATCGTTGTATATATTTTTGTATAATAATTTTTATAATGTATATATGGAAGGGCCAGAGTATTTATATAATGTTTATATTGTTATATACATAATATATATATCTTATTACAATAGTTTCTTTTTAACCTAGTACCTATACTTTTATACAAATTCTCTTACTTTTTATAATTAACCCCAGATAGATCTTCAGACCTTGAAAGTAGGTACGGTATCGGTAACTCTTGCCGCTATAACCTTAATTTGGTAATAAAATTAATAGCTAAGTTTTCATAATAAATATTCCATACATAAGTCTAAGACACATTCATAAAATTATAGCATTATTCAGCTTACCTTTTACGTAAAATTAATATCACAGAATTTCACATGCATATTAGAACTATGCTTATTAAAAACTGCACGTAAAATAATTATGAGTAAGAATAATGTTTTTCGTATTAGCCACAATGCTATAAAAGGAATATAATTGTTCCAAGCCACGCACCTTCCTGTAAATAAAATTCGTTGTGTGAAAACGCTTTGCCTTGCAAGATTATGAGTTCTAGTTAATCTTCAAATAGAATAATAACCGATACTGTGTGTGTGTGTGTACACTTCTAGTTATTTTTAAATATTTTGCTTCGCGAGCAGCATGTTTGACACCATTGATATAGGGAACACAAATTCTTTTACAAAATTTCTATGGTCGTAATGTACAGTGCCGGCAAAAAGTTTCAGGCCGGCCTTAAATTACATTCATAAATTATTACTAGTTTGCGAACATCAATAAATAATGTTATAAAATAGCTAGTGACATCTGGTAACTTGCACTCGAGAGCAGAGCTTAACAGCTGTGCGATAGCCAGTGTATGTGGATGTGTTGTCAAAGTTCTTTAAGTTCCCCTTGTGTTTTGTGATTTTCGGTATTTTGCGAAAAGTGATGTAGTTGACGAAATATTAGAATGGCTGGTGGAAAGCATACGAAAAGTGAAACTCGAACTGCTATTATAGCTTTGTTTAATAGCTGGAACTCCCGAAACAATATTGCAATAGCTCAATGTACTGTGCAAATGTGGGTGTCAGAATATCAAAAAATTTGCTGCTCTGATACTCCAACGCATAAGAAACGTTCTGGGAGGCCTAGAAAGACGAGTGTTG
>JAJNBS010038444.1:0-18742 GCA_028455975.1 Notopais sp. c TS-2021
TCAAAAGCTTTACTTAAATCAATGAAAGCGGCATATACAGTAGAGCCGCTTTGTTGTAATCGGAAATTACCTCTTTAAGAATCGCAATTACCATAATTGTGGAGGTATGTTTCCTAAAACAGAATTGGCGATTACATATGGTAGAGAACTTCTAAGATTGCTTTTTATACAAGATTCGAAAATTTTAAGGCAGTTTGTAGAAATAGTTATAGGTCTGTATTTGTTTGAATCAGATATTTTACCTAAATGGTTTTTAATAATAGGCCTAATTTCTCCTCTCAACATTGATTCAGGAATGAACCAGTGTGTGAGAAAAGAATTAAACATCTTACTCATAAAGGTTACCATATTTTTACCTCCCAATTTAAAATGATTTGTATATTAAGGCCATCGATGTATAAACAGTCATTTATTGAATCAATATCCTTTTTCACAATAAAATAGTGTATAACATGTCTCTTGATAGACAATTAAATGAAAGTCGAATCTGTAATTCGTTTTTAATGTTTTAATAATTTTCAATTTTAATCAAAATATTTATTACATGATTAAGAGAAGCACAAAATATTGTTTCATTTTAAAAGCTCCTAAATACATAAATGAAATAAGACATTGATTTTGATGACCTTGACTGACTTTAAGTGGTAGGTACCGTACGGAACACAAATTAAATTTACATCTTTGTATAATTTTTTTTAGAAGACTCCACAACACTGCTTAAATGTTGAAGCTAAATAACTGAAGGTTAGGCTTATGAAAAAAAGATCACAGGAATTTCATTCTTAAAGTATTTTATAAATGCAGGGTTACCAACTGAATTTGAAAAAATCCAAAGTACCTAAGAAATATACTTTTTACTTAAAATATGTGGAAAATTATTTTTATTGTCATTACTATTTATTATCTGCGAAATTATATATTTTTGACGGCTCTTAGAAATAAAGGTAATGCTAATTTTTGGATACAAGTTATAGGAATGCGTATATAAATGGAAGTGAAAATAGTACCGGTAATATTTTTAAAGTAGTGGGAAAATTAACCTATTGGAAATAAATATATTTTATAATACAAATAAAGATATATGTGATAGTCGAAAATATCAATCACAGTCCATTAATGTAGACTGGGAAAATATTCCCCAGGACAATATGCTCGAGTACAATATCCCCCATATAGGACAATATCCGCATATTACAAAGTTTACAATGAAATATATGTGGGAACTTCAGTCCCAAAGACGGCGAGAAAGACTATAATATATCAACAGTCCCATACTCTTTTCTGTATATTTTACATGATTCAAAAGTCATTTTCACTAAACAGAATATCCTGTAAATTCAAGTTATTGTTTACATAATTTAGCCGGAGTTCCGGCCTCCGGCTAAAAGAAAATTTTGCCGGAACCGGAGTTTCGGCCTCCGGCCAAAATATTTTTTAGCCGGAGTCGGAGGTCGGAACTCCTGCCATAAAAATTTTAGGCCGGAGCCGGAGGCCTGAGGTCCGGCCTTTTTTCTGTTATTACTTATCAGTATAAATAAGTTTAGTTTCTGTTATATAGCATCTACATAAGTTATAAATAGAGTTATAGGATCATATTCCAAGAATAATTAATAATTTACCATAATAAATCATAAAAAAAAAAATTAGTATAATTTCCTATATATATATACCGTATTTAGGGCCTAAATTTAAATCTTAATTATTATTTTGTGAACTGAAATAAAACAAAGTAAATAAATTTACATGCCTAAAGCCAAGTTTATATGCTACTGGCCATTGGCCATATGCATATTATGATATTACTGGTATTGGCAATATATTTTTATTGAGTCTATTATCGTCAAATAACCAACAGTATAATTGCGATATTGATTTGGGATGTAAATATTAAATAATGATTAGAATTAGGATGCAAATTTATTTTACCTTTATCATATTTTCCAGATCTTAATTGATGCTGACTGCGGTCGTGAAATAAACTTTCTTTTCTGAATAATCTCGTAACAACAGGTTAGTTTTTACAGTTCAGTGTAATGCTATTACAGAAGTACTGTGATAGCATTTTAGACTTAAGTTAAGTCTAAGAAATAAAACTGAATTTTTGAGTTTTCATATTGAAATAATTACTAAAAAATGGAAGGTATCTCCAGTTATTTTTAAAAAAGCACACTTCCTAAGTCCAATTTCTTTAAATTTCAGCAAATCATGGATATTGAAATCAACAAGATACATAATGAGCTTAACTTTTACAAACGAGTCAAGATCCTCACTGAAACTTGCACTAAAACGATCTTCATAGTGTATAAGTTATTGTACAATTGGTCAGATAAATGTCCCCACAAGCTGGCTAATCATTTGAACGAAATTCCGATCAATCAATGTAAGATTTTGAAAAATTTGTTCAAAGGACCAGGTGAAATTGCTAAAATTGAAGCTATGATTGCAAATGAAGACGTAATGAAAGGATACGACATCACATTCCTTTACAAGGTTAGTTAAAGTCACACTATCACTATCTGAATATTTTCAGTTTCAGATACTGTGAAATAGGATACACTTTTTTAATGCATAAGATTCTTTTGGTTCCAAGATTATTTTTTTATTGAAATATAGATTTACTTTTTACTTAAAAGCCACAAGACTCTTTATTATTTTGAGATCTAGGAAATAAATGAAATTAAGAGTATATTGTACTTAAATTAGGTACTGTTAACAAGTTTCCAACTTTCAGTGTCTGTAACTGTTTTATCGGACATAGTCTCAGAAACAAGAAAACATTTTTGGAATCAACGGAATAGTCAGATTTTAAAAGTGTTTTATTATCTGGTTCTTATTGTGGCTATATTTGTGAAATTATTTACTCCTACTAATTATTGTTATTTATATTATAATTATTTTTTACTTTCAGCTCATCCAATTTGCAACGAACAATGACAAAATTAAACCTGCAAATGATGATGTTTGGAATAAAAACTGTCCCATAAATAAAAAAAATGAATTAGAACACCTTTTATTTCTCGTGAAGAACGACAGAAACGAATTTAATCACAAGGACAATAAATTTCTGAACCTCAACGATAAAGATACAGAGACATTTTGTGATACTCTTTTCCAAAGACTTCCCTCGATTATTCAACAGGCTGGAATGAAAGCTGGCGCAGATCAAATGGAGATAGACGAGATTTGTGACAATTTAATTAATGAGATTGAATCATTGCGAGTTATGAAGGAAATTTCATCTTGTGATGAAAAGCCAATATTGAAGATAATGGTTGAAAAGGATTTAATGCCTGCCTTAAATGAACTTAAACGATGTTTCAATGAAGAACTTAAAAGCTACTGTCCTCCAAACTTCAAAATCGGAAATAGAACAATCAGCACCAAAGACCTCTTATCCATCGGTGATAGACAATTGATTTGCATCAATGCTGAATCAGGTTTTGGAAAGACATCATTTACCAAGTAGGTTTCAATTTATATATAAATCAAAGTCTCATAAGACATCTCTCGATGGGTTACATTTTTATTAAATAATTATAGAAAATCTTTGGGTAGTTTTTCGATGGTACAAAATAATTTCATCTCCTCATTATTAAGTTTTTTCAAAATAATTGCTTTTAAAAGCTTTATTTTCGTACTGGAGGTCATCTTCTGTAATGAAGTTCAAATTCTAAAACAAATATTATTAAAATTTCTTGATCATAATGTACATAAATTTATAATTTCTCAACTAAAAACTTTAGTACTAAAAGAAAACATTTTGCTGGTCTCCAGACTATACTTCTGAGATTTCGGCTTGTCAAATTAATTCACTGTTCTGGTGATCTGCTTTAATCTTTTCAGTGTTTAATTTAATAATAGTTTTATCTTCTTAATATATTGTATATTCATTTGTTATCGTGATATCTTGTGTATGAGTTTGAAGGACTCTTCATCTTGGTCACTTTACTTCTAAAGTTAGGATATTGAAAACGATTATAAAATTAATAAAAGTGTAAAAGGAATTAAGAGATCTTGTTTTCATTTAACTAAAGTTAATGAGATACTTTAAATTGATGTTTTTTGTTACTACTAAAATATAAATAATACAAAGTAGTTTGTTCACATACACCAAATTAATCAACTAATTAATACTTGAGGTTTATGTTTGTTTGTCAGTATAGATTATAGAATTATGAAATCAAAATACTGTTACATGTTAAACAAATTTTCCGAACACAAATCTGTTCATATATAGACTCTAATTCTGATTCTGTTAAAAATCTCAACCTTTTCCACTTCATAATTCTGATTAGAAACAAGATCAAGTATTTTAAAAAGTAGTATTTATATACTGCATTAATTTTAATTAATTAAATTTAGTAGTTTGTTATCGCGTTTTGAGTCTTTTTCTTTCAAATCTGTAGATATAAATTAGAAATTACGTCTTACACTTACACTTATGTTTCAGATTTGTACAGTTTAAATTACTATCTAAAATAGAGAACACCGGAGATGATCTTGCTTGCCACGAAATTCCGATACGAATCGCATGTAGAAACATCACCGGAAGAGATGTTTCCAAATTCCTTGAAAATGAGATTCCCATTTCGAGAAATTATGCATCCAGTACCTCAAGTTTGAAATTATTTTTGAAACGTTTTGACATTTATTGGATCATAGATGGCTACGATGAAAGAACTGCCGAATTTTATGGATTTTTTCAATCCCTCCTGAAGACTCTGCCAAGTAATCATAAGATAATCATCACTACAAGACCAAACTCCCTAATAGAATTAAAAGATCAGTTGAAGAATATGAAAGAGTGCGATGTATCAATTGAATCCTTTGCTTATCAGCAAATAAATGAAGTTGCCGAAAAATATTTGGGGGAAGATAAAGCTCCTGATTTTGCATCTTCTATCGAAACTTTAAATGATGAAATATTTGAATTTATAAAGATACCTATCAATTTAATTCTCTGTTTAGAATTATATGCCAAGGACGTCACTATCTTTGAAGGACAGTTAGCGTCAATTTATCAATTGTATGATGTTATTTTTGAGAAGCTTCGAAATCTCCTTGTTGACCGCCATAAGAACATGACGAATGTAACAAGTGATGATGATTTGAAAATGCGTGTTTGTGATTGGTTTTCCGATCTTTGTGCAATACTTGCAGAGTCTCCTTTTGGCTACGAACTTAATATCTCAGAATCACAAAAAGAAAAGCTCTTGAAATCAGCATCACATTACTTCCTTCTGGGAAATTTCTGCCTGTCAACGTTTTTCAATTGTGAAAAAACGTCTCACGGAATAAAATATATCATCAAGCATAAAATCCAGAAAGATGTTCTTGTTTCTCTGTACTTGAAGAATTGTGAATACAATAACTTGAAAGTTATTGCAAAACAAGAAGAAATATCCTATCTACTAATGAGGAAAAACCCCTTTAATATTTTTAAATTTCTTATGGAATGCTGCTCTAAATATGAATTTTCCAGAATATTTGCATTATATTTTGAAATGTATTCATCGCTTCAGCGTCCAGGCTGTTTATTGCAAATAAAAAGAGAAAAAGAAGATTATTTCAATGCTTTGAAGAATGAAATGAAAGATTCTGGTCAATTGGTGCTCCATGTTGACAAACATGATAACCATATGGATTTAATGAATATTATGCAATATTTATCGCCTGATGTCAAATCATTTAAGCTTGTCGTAAACATTGGCGATGGTTCAGAAATTAAATTTTGCAACAACATCAGCGAGTTTCTTAGCAAATACGAAGATTATATTCAATTAAAATTATCGATTATTGTCTCTGAAGATATGGTTAACATTTTTAACATATTCAAAAGCCACAAAAAACTGATTAAGGAAATTCACATACAATTTTCTAGGCAAGCCATTAATTGGCATACAGATTATTTAAGTTTCCAAAATCTTAAATTCAAGTTTGATTCAATTATACTAAATGAAAAGATGAAAAATATCTTAAATTCAAAAAATCTTCAAAATATATCTATTGATATTGATGACAGTAAATATTTAGATTCCTTTGTTCACCATCTTGCAACTTCTCCACTATCATTGAGTGTTTCTCGCAAGTCTTGTCATGCGCACTTCATAATCAAGAAGATTGAGAATCCATCCGCAGTAATCAAAGATCTTTTAAAAATTATCAAAAAGTTTGGTTCAATTTCAGTTGATTTTGAACTCAATGATCAATATATAAGAAGCGACATCGAAAAGGAATTGGTTACAAAATTTGAAACTTCTGGTGTTCAACTGAAGCAATTAGGGCTGGGATTAGGCTACAGCTGTCAGGAATTCATCTGGATGCAATTTGTGAATTGCAAGACCACGGAAGCACTGAATGTGAATATGAGTCATGATAATGATTTGCAATCATTAAAATCTTTGAAGTACTTATTTGAAATTATGAACTTTGGTAAATTATTACAAATGAAAGAAATTTCATTTGAAATAACAACAATAGATCAAATGAATATCTTGCTTGACAAACTTCCTACAAAACGGTTTGATGAAACCGTCATTAAAGTTCGCTTTGATCCAGATAAATGGTTATATATAGTTGATGACCAAACTACCCACGACTCTTCAATGAATAAATTCAAAAAGGTGGAAATATTAAAATGTGAGTACAATCCTTCTTCGTTTGGTAAAATTAATTTAAATATAATTCAATTCTTTAAACCGTTAACCAAGTTATTGATTCTTTATGGTGTCCCATACTCAAGCCAGATATCGGACCTTACTGAAGATGAACAGAAAATTAAAGCTGTTGCCGTGAAATATCTGGGAGATGTCGAAGCTGAAGATTTTCTATATTGGTATCGAAATTTAAACGATGATTCGAAACAATCGATGAAAATACTGATAATAGTTAAATTTTGTTTACTGTTGTGGCAAAAATATCGTCTGATATTCAAAGGAAAGTTGACAGCGCATAATCTATTTGAAAAGTCCATTCACTCCATTGTTGAACTTCACTCTAGAGATGGAAGAAGCATATCTATCAAAGGTGAATTGAAAACAAGGGTGGATAAATGGGTCGACCATCTTTGCAAAGTAGCTGCAAAAGTAATGTTCACAATGGAAAGAGCATTCACGAAATCAGACGAAGGTGAACTCATGCAATCAGCATCCGACTTAGATTTGACTGGAAGTCTTTGCTTGTCATTATTCTTAAATCATGTTGAATCATCTGCTGGTGAAACTAATTATTTGTTTAAGGATGATATCCAGAAAGAGATTCTTGCCTATTTCGGTATGAAAATGTCAGATGACAATGAGTTATATGAAATTTCGAAGGATTTTCATCCAAAATCCATCGATGATTTTACATTCCTATTTGAATGGGGAGACAGTTTTGAATTTCTTAGGGTATTTTCCATATTAGTGAAAAAATGGGAAAAACTGATAACTACAGCTTTTGTAATGAAACTTAAAGATGAAAATTGTTTTGATGCTTTCATAAAGAAAATGTATTCTGGACGTCCATGTTTGGAGCTATATGACTCTAATGATGATTCTATTAAAATATTCCTGCACTTGTTACCTAACGCCTCCAAGATAGAACTTGTTTCTGAAATTAAAATGCATGAAAAGATCAATGACTTTATAAACAAATATAAAGATCGCATTTCATTTTATTTGAAATTGAAAGTTAGCCAATCAAATGAATTTGTTCCCGCCATTCAGATGTTCACAAAGCAAGGCAACGACAATTTTATTAAGGAACTTGATTTGAATTCTAAAAAACTGAGAGAATGGGACGACCAAATGAAAAAGGAATTTTCCAAGCTTGAAAATCTTGTAAACTTATCATTTTATATTCATTTCGATTATTATTCTTCTTCATTTCTATCTCATTTTGCAACATCAGTTCACGATGCACCTTCTACTCCAGCGGTACCGACACATCTCAATCCTCCAGAAACTTCTTCCAGCAAAAATAATCCTGTTGCACTTGAGACCACAAGTTCAAGGTCATTAGCTCATTTTAATCAGTCTTGTCATGCGCATTTTAATATCTTTTGGATAAAAAATCCTCCAAAAGTGTTCGCAGATGTTTTAAAAGTGAATACTATGTTTCAATCTACTTCAATCGTTTTTCATTTCCGTCATTCAACACCTGACCTCGATATTAATTGTCTTGAAAAATTCATGTCCTCATCTGTTAAAGTGAAAACAATGGCTATACATTTAGATTCTTTCACCAAATGTCCAAATGTGATGCAACTCGTCAATTATGCGGACACAGAAAGATTGCTGCTCTTTTCGTGGAATGACAATGAATCCCTATCTCTGCTTAATTTCAAATATTTCTTCGATATTTGTGACTTTGATAAACTAAAGAAACTGAATGAAATTAAATTGCGTATAGGAGCTAAATCTCCATTAATCCTGATTTATAATAAACTTACATCGGATATTTTAAACAAAACTACTCTTACTATAGCACTTAATAAATTTAGTGATGATATGGAAAGAATTATTGTTGATCCAAAATACAAGAAAAGATTTAAACAAATTATAATAAATCCTGACTATTTGTCTGCTTCCGAACTTGCACAGTTGAAAAGTATCAGTAAGAAGTCTCTTGTTGGTAATTATGGTCATTTGGTCGCAGCAGAGAAAAAAATTAAGTCTAAGTGAATATGAACAGTATTTTTGGATTTAGGGTGTTGTATTCTAACCTCTGCACCGACGGGACCCGAGTTCGAGCCTCGTTGACGGCCTATCTCATCGACTTTCAAATAAATATAGTTGGTTATGGAGCACACACATCCCGGATATGATATTTGACATGTTCTGGAATACCCACAAAAAATGAATGTCCAATTAAAATATATATTATAATTGGATTTATATTTGTATGCAGTTGTAATATTGGTATTTATATATATTTATTTTACTTAACCATAAATCATGTCATATGATTGACTATTATTAATTAAATATGAATTATAAATCTTGTCCAAATTTATCGATGATATTCAAAATTAATTTACCGTCCTTTTCCATGTAAAGCAATATTCTGTTTACATCATAATAAAATAATAGACATTTTTAGGTATATTATAGAGTGCATTATCTAACTGATTATCTTATCAACTAATACTTTTAAAGATATGTGTTATCTATATTTTATGAATGCTTATTCTGATTGTGAAGAATTATCTCTGACGGTATTGGATTATAAGCTGCCTCCTGATTAGTTCACTTATTTGAGCCCTGCAAAATCAAGCATGAGCTGGATCGATCACGTATTGTGTTCTTCTCATCTAACCTACAAAATATAAGATATGGATATATTACATGATTATTCATTATATGACATTTTCTCATTAGTTTTCATCTGGATGTAGACTTGAATGTGTGTGGAGCTGATAAGATTTTACGCTCGGATAGTTTCAATGTAAACAAATTAGTGCTTTGTTGAATGAAACGAATCAATTCAAGATTAGCGAACCCAGTGCTACTAGGGTTCGTTATTCTTGACATGTAAAAATATGGGTTCGCTATTCTTGACATGATAAAGTTGGATTCGCTAATCTTGAATTGATCCAATGAATCTATAGGAGTAAATTTGTGCTTATACCAGTGTCGAAACTTGCTGAATTTACAAACCGACACTATTTTTATACCATATTTTGTTATTTTATACAAGGCCAGTTTAAATAAACTTCTATTTCTATTCATTGAGTTATTTTTCCTAGTTTTTATTAACATTTAATTAGATTTTTATCTCAAAAAGTTATAAGAAGTAGTTTTAAAATCACCATATTTGACGATTAAAAACAGCAGTAATTATTTTACAAAGGATATAATTTGTTAAAACTATTACAAATCATTCTTTCTGAAATAATTGAAATCTTTCATTGGTCTAGTTTAGTGTTTTGGTGCCAATTTTATGGTACACTATTTTATTATACTATTAAAAGTAAACATCTTCAAGTAAAACAGAACCTGTGATATTACAGCTGTGATTAAATGGGTAAGTTTTAGAGTTAATGTCCAATTGAATAAAAATAAATTGTATTCTCCCAGCGAATAAAATAGGGTTTGACTACTGAGACCAACGGTATAAACTCTCTCCCTCGCGTCGCCTTCTATTCTTCCAGTGGATTTATCTCTGTTGACGATTGGAATACAAACTCCAATCCTCGGTTATCCACAGGGACCCTATATGAACGGACGGAAGTCTGTCTTTCTATTCATATGCAGAGTTTGATTGGAGGCCGGTTCACGAGAAAAGGATAAGTTCAGAGATGCATCGTCGTCAAAAAATTATACAGTATAATCATCTTTAGTTATGAAAATCATTGAATACTGCACTCAACTTAAAATTGAATATTTGCTTTAAAATGAACGACAGATAATTTGTCTTTAAGCCCAATCCATGCATGAGTAACTGCATCTGTGCATTAACTCCTTGTAGAGCGCTCTTCGATCTTCAAGGGCGTTCCTGCGGGCATTTATGATGGACCTAGGACATGTACTTTCTTGCGATTGGCAATTTCTTTAATCCTAAGTAAGTATATGGGATATAAACTTGTGGTCCTTTTTATTGATTAATGATGTGCGCTTACAGGGAATTCCTAGTTCATGGGAAATCTTTGCAATCCCTAATCCCAATCGAGTAGGGGTTTCAAGGGGTTACCCGCTCCTTTCCGAGAAGGAAAGCACGCTAGACCCAAGAACTTGTTGTTTAAGTCATGAGGATATTTTTTTATGATAAGTATTATTATCTTACGTTTTGAAAGTCCTAAAATAGATGTTATTACATTATGACTGGGACTAGAAGTTACTCAAATGAGGATCAGATGTATAGTTTACTTTTTAATGAAGTATCTTAAGTTATGTTACAAATATTGTAATGAAGATCGGAAGTTTAAACTTGACAATTTAACAAATAGTTGATTGGTTTGTTTTTGGGAAACCGAATTCTAAATATGAAGAGGATAGCCAATAGCATAGGTCGAAACATAATTTAATGTAAACGTTTCGGGTGCATCTGCACACCCATCATCAGTCAGTACCTATAAATTAACCCATATAAATAAGAATATATATATATAAATGAAGACAAAAAATAACAAATAAATGAATAACGAAATCAAACACGGTCAGCGGGAAATTATTACTAAAAGGAAGGAATATTGTAAATTATATAAAATTTAAAACACAAATAAAACTTGAATGAAAAATAGTACAGTACTTACAATCTTCTATGTTATAATTCACAAGTATTGACGGAGTTCGAAATGAGAATGAAAAATTTAGTAAATATTCGAGTGAGTTAGAGAATTAAGGGATTATATATAATTTAGTAACAGATTGTTTATCCTAAAGAGTAGGATTATTTTTGTGGATGTAAATAGATTCGAGTATGTGTAACTCAGATACATTTTAAACTTGATTAATAATTTGAAAGTTAATAATGTCAAAATAGTTGGAAATGCAAATAGAATTATGATCACGGATGGATGAAGCAGGGGGAGAAAGGAGTGGTCTATATATTTCTCGTGTAGCTGCAGTAGCTACACGAGCATATGAATTTGTAGACAACAGACGAACGTAATGGATATAAACGATATAAATATTTAGGTTCTATTTTTGACAATGCTATATATGTAATAAAGCTGATGTTATTATTATGATAATTAAATTTTACGACGTTATTGACATGTTATTACGACGGTTTCATACTTTCGACATAGACAGATTTTTAAAAAATTGTTTACTTCTTACTGCACACATTTTTATGGCCCTGATATTTGGTTTGGCAACACAGGTAAAATGCTGAGTTAAATAAAATTGGAATAGGGTATCATATAAAGAGTTAAAAAGATTTATAGGAGTCTTTATTACTGTAGTTATCATTTTGTTTGTAATAACTTAAATATGTTTTCTTTTATAATCTATAAATTAGATTCAGATAATTATAAAAATGATGTCAAATAATAACTCTGGTATCAGGACAGTATCCCCTAGACTCCTAGAGCCTAAAACAATTTCATTCATAGGTATTATTTCAGTACAATTGAACTGCTTCGAATTCATCTGAACGACTATAATGTCTAGATCTACATTAGAAATACCAATTTTTATCAATAGCATTTCAAACTGTATTCTTTTTAGACTTACTTTTAAATTCAGCCTCAAATATCAGTTCAAAAATAATGAAACGAAAATATTTTTACGACAATATTTTGTACATATGTTGAAAATAATCTACAATTCGTATTTGTAAAATGTAAAATGGACTACATTGTAATCTACATAAATATTTATCCGCAACGGAATTTATATTTTTTCAAAATGATATAATGTATGAAATTATCATAATAAATTAACTTTCACCGATAATAGCTAACCACCTAAGAAATAACAAACAAAGTAATTTAATTCAAAAACTTAAATTTAAGAAATGGAACACAAGAATCTTTTAATTAAACAAAGCAGTCAGAGACATAACTTTCGACGTCGTATCCGTTGCAATGCAGTTGCCATCCGTGCCAAGCTGAGAATCCATGACGATTGTAAATTACCACGGAACATGCAACGTCATCATCAATATCATCATTAATTAGGTCTGAAATATTGAAAAACATAATTTGGACAATTATAGGTGAAAATAATACTTTGATTTATGTCACATTTATGAGAAGTTGTTTTGCTCTCAAAAGATTGACTTGTTTCTGTAAAGATTATTATATTGAATAATTTATTGTTCAGTCAAGATTATATCATAACTACTTAAAAGTGTACAGTGAATTTCCCAACAGCACAAATATACCTAAGAATTTATAGTGCAACTTATCCAATGTTTCAAAGTTATAAAGTTGCATCAGTATTGACTAGGAATAATTATACATAAATGTAGTTTAAAACCCCAAACTTTAAGAATATGAAGTTTGTTTTTATTATATTTCAATAAAATATAGAAATATCACACATCAAAGTAAAAATTTACGGTTATTTTCTCGTTATGAACTTACTATCATAATAAATTTTAAGTGTAAAAGAAAACGAAACATAAAGATATTCGCTGAATATGAAAGAATTATTTTTCACATTGATTCGTATATACTTCTTTTAATAAAACTTAATTGTACCATAAAAGATATTGGTACTTAGATTCCTGGCCAATTCTGTCCACTATACACACCTTGAGTACCGAAAAAAAATTGTATTCATTTTTAGCAAGTTGATAAAACCTAAATAGAATAAAAGAAATTATACAAATATTGTTTATTGAACAAGTAGATTGTGACATAAACTAAAGGTTAAAAAGGTTTATTTTTATTAATTTAAATTATTATATGGGAGTTATGAATTTTCTTACCTTCACAATTGATGTAACAATCATTGCTATTCGGATTGGACGGCGAGTAACACGAATTATAATCGTCGATCTGAAATTTATCACATATTTATTTCTAGTAAATAAAGTATCGACCTGCATTATTTATTAATGCTAAAAATCTAAATATAATTACAATTATTTAAAATGTCCCCCTACTAGGGGGACATTTCATTAAGGGACCTAGTTTTAGGTCCCTTAATCATTGAAGGTGAATACAATTTTAAGGAGACCTGGATTAACATTTTCACAAAATGATGATTAATTATATCTTGTTTCAAATGTTCGTACTAATTCTGCTTATGAAATCTCAGGTTAGTACAAAGCAAATAAGATCTCTGTCAAAGTGTCATTGAAGGATTACCACAATGTTATTGTTTTGGTGCGACCTTATTGTCTGAAACATATTTTGTGTATCTAAATGTAGCCTTCAGGGATCAAATAACTCAAAATAACCTAGATATAATATATATAGCACCTAGGTATATATTTGAGCAGGTTAGATTCGTTAGAGCATCTTCAACAACATACTGTAATTAACTGTAATTAATTAAGTCGAAGAAAACAAATTATCTACAAAAATCACTTTATTGTTGTACATGCATTGGTGTGAAGCTATACTATATAATTCAATATACCAAAGAAAGAATATATATATCTATATATATATACAGTATATGTAAAGAGGATCAGCTACTATTTTGAATAATATCAGCTTCTGGCAACAGACGATTTTCATAGGTAAGAACCTTTGTTTTTTTTAATTTAGAAATATCTCTTTTACGTGAACATTTTTTGAGTTTTTGAGAATTTTAGTTACCTTTCTATTGAGTGCCTAAAAAACAAATGCAATATTTAAAAACTTGAGGTTCTTATCTATCGAAATATATTTAATTTTGTTATTATAATCTTTGTTTTTATATAGTAATCGGTAGTTGAATGTGGAAGGACGACAAAATGATTTAAAATCTGTGAACAAAAAATGTTCTCCGATATTAGAAGAATTCAGAAGAGCTGCTCACAAGACCGTCTATAGAATTATTCTTGTAAATTATTGTATAGAAGAGATATATTGAAGATTTTAATCACAAGAAAGAATTAACGCTCTATGCTAAGTAATCTATAAAAATATAATAATTGAAGTGATAGAGAGAGAGAAATTTTATTGTTTTAAATAGATAACAACACAAACCCTTATCAATGTGGCAAATAAGCCTTCGGGAAAATACAAATAAATGTCTATTATCAGACCCCACAGTAATAAAAGTTAAATAATACAAATATAATTTCAATCAATACCGTAAGATTAGAGTAAAAATTCCCTGCAACTTTGTTTAAAGGTCTTCAATGTATATCCTTATTTCTAATTACAATTGGGATCAAATTCGAAACATTTAAAAATTTATATTTAAAATGAATGTGAATATTTTCAACTCGTCGCAGCGGGAGAATAAATCTATCAACGTTAATCATGAAAGTGGTCCAGCTATATTTGAGGGTTAATATAATAATATAATTCAACAATCCATGACAATAGTCTTCATTCAAAATTCTGTACATGATACATCCTACTCTTCTTATTTACAAATATCTACTAATTTAAGTAATTCAATCGTTTTAAGAATTCTGTCATAAGTGTGGTTTACAAATATCTACTTTATAAAAAAAGTCTATCGCCTCTATGAGAGCAAGTGAAAAATTAAATAAGGAATAATTATACTTAATGAAAGAAAAACAACTAAACTCTATATCACAGTAAAGTATAAACCTCAACTTTACGAATATAAAGTTTGCTTCTATAGCATCGTCATAAAATCCAACATTTTCGTGAACTAATTTTTGTGAATAAACAAAAATATATATATATTCTGAGAAAAAAAGTGTTATGAAAAAATGGGCTGAAGCTGAACTCGTATATATAGATCCTCTTTGAATATACTAGGACATTTCATTACAACTGTATTATGTCTATGCATTAAAATTTATATTACTGTTTATTAATATTTCATATCTATGTTTCCGTACTATTCCTTATTTGTATTTGATTATGAGATTGCATTTTATTACTTACTTGATAAATTCCGAAATATTCAATGTCGTAAGAACCGCTTGTGGTTTTGTTGGTTACTCTTGTATTGTAGCTGCTTTCCCATTGAACCAAACATACCCCTGAATCACAATTCCAGATTATATAACAGGAAACTTACATTTTATTAAATGATAGTGAATTTAAATGCATTAGGTTTAGTTAAATATATGTCTTTAACGTACAATCTCCGAGATATTCTCTGGAAAAGCCGTAGTCCCATCTGAGAGTTTCAGCAAATTCACATCTACCGTAAACGTAAGCAGAAACATGAGTCGCCAACAGCAAAAGAGCAACGCAAGACAAAATATTGAACTTCATTTGTAAGATTTTCGGAAATTTCTTCTATCAAAAGGGACTCGTTTTAATTATTACTTTTATAGAATGTGATGTTAAAATTATTCCACTAGTTTAATCATGCAATTAAATGTCTATTTATATTAATATTTTTTGTCAATAAAGCATTTTACATTTTTTAATAATTTGCAAGAAAAGTTCCTACAATTTTTATGGAATTTCACAACAGAAATAAGAAATTCCTCTGAACTCTTCTAAAGTCGGAGATTATATTTTTGATCAAGCTATCATCCTACAAAATTTAGTCAACCTTCTATATAAAACTAATATTTTTTTTAAGAAACTCAGCAGTAGGGCTGCGTATTTCCTGATATATTTGCACGCCCAGGAAACCGTTAGTGTTAGGTTAAGTTAGGTTATTGTAAGTAATTATAAATAAATTTCCTTTTGGTAAATTTTTATTACACCTATCGTAACGAACCTAACCGAACTCTTGGGTGACAAAAATTTTAAGAGAACATTGTTGGGTGACAAAAATCCGAACTTATTTTGCCCTCTAGCAAAATAAATTAATTTGTTTAGGGACCTAATTCTATCCTTATATATGATAAGGATCAACAGATCTGTGTGGCTTCCTATCTCCCGAACTCTGGCAAGTTGAATTTGTGCGGAGTAAGGGGATAACACTCCGAGAGACAGGCCAAGATGTTAGACGGTAAGAGGAATTTAAATTTATTAGATTCTTGAGTCCGTCACTCGTGGCTCATGCTTGCTATCCATGTCAAATATGGGCTGCGGTCGTGCGTAAATGCATTTACTAGAGTCCTGGTCCCCATATAAAAAAAATGACGTTAGGTTGTTTGAGGACCGAATTCTACATATCATATGGCCTAGTATCGGTATCGTTTTTAGGAAGTATCGTATCGGTATCGGCTAAAATTTTGGTATCGGAACACCTCTACTATTCAGAAGAGTGGTTTTAAAACAATAAAGTTTGACAGGAAGAAATTCTGAGTCCTTACCTTTTTACTTTATATATAGATGAACTTATTTCTGAGATTCAAAATTGTAAAATTCACATCAGCAAGAATATCACAGTATACGATGATTATATTGTTATTCTAACACCAGATCATGAATCACTACAGTATCTATTAACTGAATTAAATCTTAACCTAAATCTAAAAAATCTGTATGCATGAAATTGCCACGTGATGCATCTGTAAATGATTGCATTCCCAATATAGAGGTAGGAAATATAGAACTAAAATTTCTTAATAAAACAAAATTCGTATAAGTTTTATTATAGGTCAAGGTTTGTTAAATAAAAGTGACATCATTCGAACAAGAAATTAATTTTATTCCACTTTCGATGTTCTATTATTTGTATTCCAACATAATGGCAAAACTATACGGATCACATTGTTCCCCGTTCTATGGGTCAGAAGTATAGTTCGAGAGTGTTGGGAGTTTCAACATCTAGCAAAAAATATGGATTGTCAAATACTATGTTACAGTAGCAACAGTTCTTTGTAATCGTGCAAGTATATTATAATTTAATTGTGCATTATGTGAGCTATATATAGTAACATCGGTTTATTTATGCGAATACTGGATAGTCGTTCTAAATTTGTGTACGTTTTCAAAAGATATTTCTGTTTTTATTAATTTTATGCTGAGGAAATTAGATCGAATCTATTCTCAATGTCCGGTATCATTAATCCTGAATTAAACTATCGTGACGACTCAATTGTAAGGATTTACTTTACCCACAAACATGAAGATCACAGTAATTGCTTTGAATAACTATGAGACTCCCGTATTGACTATAACCTATTTTACAAGTTACAACCATATATAATGAAGGTGTTTGTAATGTTATTTATAAAATATAAAGTTTCATCAGTATCTATCTAAGCATTATTGACTACTTCCTACAATATTAACCACTTATACGACGATGTATTCTATAATATTCACCATTTACTACAAATTCACCAATTACTATAAGATATATATTCAAAAACATTTAACAACTGATACCATAAACTCCAATTTAGAAAATACTCACTTAAATAATTCCCACCTACTTCTCACTTACTTTGTTACTTGATGAGCTTCAACTGCTTTCTTAAATCGACCAATACTGATAAACTGATAGTGATAAAAATATTATCTCTTTGCGCCGATAAATTTTAAAATAGTATTTATTATTCTCAATATAACATACGAACGAGGTTTAATGAAACTCATTTGTAGTAAGATTTGTATTATCATTTTCGAAAAAGATTTGAACTGTGTATGTTCATCAATGGCAAAAAGAGTTTCATTCCAATTCTTTAATATTTCCCAAAATAATATTTTTTGAATGACATCAACTGCATAGATTCAAAACTTTATTCAAAAAATCATTAAAACGCTAATAGATAAAATAGTACATTAAAAAAATATACTGTACCAGGATTATTTGTATTTTATGTATAGGCATAAAAATACTGTGTTTTATTATTCTCAATGAAGTTCTGAATCTGCAGTTATAATGTAATCCAGATTAATCTTACTTTATAAGTATATACTTTTAGTACTTGAATTTCTTCGAATTAATAAGGTATATATTCACTCTGGTTCTAGGACTAATCGTCCCGCGGCAATCGTCCCCAGGGACAAAGCGTCCCGTATGCATCAAATTTTAGTTTTGCTTATAAATTATTTTCATTCATATTCAGTATTTCATAAGAGCAACAAAACTATATTAACTAATTATAGAAGCGAGAAGAGTCTTAAAGAAGTAATGGTACGGATTGAGAATAATTACAAGAATAATCATCACAGACTCATTGATGATTAACAACGTATATACTAAGCAGAAGGAAAATGCAGTTGGATAAAAAATATTCTGGGTCTGTTCTGATCGTTCTTGTAAAGCTCAAATAACTTCAAACAACAATCTTGAAAATATATTCGTTTTAAAAAGTACAGGAG
>JAJNBS010038689.1:0-11494 GCA_028455975.1 Notopais sp. c TS-2021
TTTTGTGAAATGTTTTTTTTTTTTTTGGTAATAAATTAATGTTTAAGAATAATTATTATATTTATCTTGTAATAATAAACTTACGTAGATTAAGATTTGATAGTTAGTATTTTATATTGTAGGAAGAATAATATTGATATGTTTTGTCGCGAGCCGAATTGGGCAAATGTGATACAGGTTTGTCATCATGGATCAAAATTAATATTTAAATAAATGAATTTTTAAACTGGAATATAACGAAAAAGTAACAATAATTACATTATTTGATGCATGGAAATTATAATTTGGAGTAAAATTTTTTTTTAGTTCATTATTAATTGTTACGCAAGACAGAACATATCCCAAAAATTAGGTTAAAATTAGCAATGAACTACATACCATTTTGCAAAGATGTTTTGATCAAAATGTCTTTTGAAATAACTGTTACACTACACAAGAAAGGTCGAAATTGAACAAAAATTACGATTTTGGCAGCACATCTTTGTTTTGAATCAATATTCTCTCTCTGGATTCTGCAAAAGCACTGAAAGGTTGCCGTTTCCTCTTCATCAGAAATCTAAACTGTCGTACAGTGAAAGACAATTTTTAAAGCGATAATTTTCCCTTTAAAAAATAAAAAAAATATAAGACTTTTAGTAGAAAAGGAAACAACTATTTAAAATTAGTCTTTTTTTATAAAATAATGTTCAATATTTTTATATTTGTTTGAAAATCAAATATTTTTCACAGCGATATTTTATTTTTAATGTTTGTATTTTATGAAATATTTTATGAAAAAATATATAACAAAATTGCCTACATAAATAAATTAGAATATATATATTTCAAAATAGAGACATGAAATACTTGGGAGACAAAAAAATAAAGACGAACAATATAAAATAAAGACGGGTTTCAATCTGTATTTGTTTTAATCAGCAAAAAAAGATCCTTTCTTGAAGAAATTTAAAATTGTTTATTTTCAAAGGAAACAATTGATCAAAAAACGTATAATCTGAGAGAATCTAATGATACAATTATATCTGAACAAAGACTGATCATTCAGGGACTTGATGAATATTTGTAATTCTATACCTAGAATTACGCAGTTAAATCTAAGTGATCTTCTTCATCATTATAATCATATAATAATTGAAGATAATAAATCAATATTTTTGTATCTAGTACTGTTAATGAAATATTAACACTATTATCAAATATATTTGAAAAATATGTTCGATTTAAAGACTTATTTTCTTTGATAGGGGTGTGGGCTGATTTATTAATTTGTAATTAATAAAAACTTAGCATTTATCGGCACCTCAAGGATATTTGCATTTGTTTTTCTTGACTTAAGCGAGACTTTTAATACTGTTGAATATGAGTAGCTGTTGTCAAAAATGGAAAAGTACGGTATTCGTGGAGTACCTTTGCGTATTATTGCATCCAATTTTTCAGCAAGAAAGCAATTTATAAGTTTTGACAGCCTTAGCTCCTAAACGATGTCTGGCGAGATGCGAGATGGAGGTTTCTCATGCCAGTTGATTTGGACCATTTTTATTCTTAATCGGTACAAATGACTTAAATCGATGAATTGAAAATCTTGATCTCCATTCTAATTGATGATGTTCGTGGCATTATTCAAGGTGATACAGATCCAGCAAGATTGGGAGTTTGACAAAACTATCGTTTGCATAAAATTATTACTTGTGTAATTAATTACAGTACAGTATATTTATATTTTCATCTAAAATGCCTGTGAATCAAACTATTCAACAAAACAGTGCCCTAATTGTAGATATCAAATTTAACATTTTTATTGTTTCAAGTATATACGTTTTAATATTAATTTAGTCATAAAATTCACGTGAAAATAAAATCAGATAGATTGTGTTGTGTAAAAAGAGTTATAATATGAGTAATTAATTTTTTTTTAGAGGTGCCAGGTTCTTGTATTTTGGATTGGTCCAGTCAGCTATCAGTTATGGTCTAGTAGCTTTGCGTGGAACACGATATGGTGGATATTAGTACAATATATAAACGATCTAAAATATTTTAACTGAATGATATTTTTCAGGAACAAACCTGCGGTTCACTTTATAAAAGTATAAATGAAAAGTATATTCCGTGTGTGTCTTTATTACCATTATATAGTTTGAGACCATTATTATTTTACAAGATATAGGAACAATTTCATATTGCAATTCCCAGCAGTTTGTCTGATTAAAATGAACTTTTTGTACTGAAAAATTACATTCTGAAACCTACTTGATAACGATATTAAGAGCGCAAAATCATAACGCTCGTTGACAAAGAAAATTGTTATTGACAGAATATTAAATAGAATAAGTTGAAACTATGTACGGTTCCATGATACACAACTAATATATTGGCCGATAAACATCTGTTGTAGAAATTAAAATTTATATATATATTGCGAATAGCTTTCAGTATCTGTAGTTATTTTATATAATTATAAATGTACTTGTTTTAAAAATTAACTTCGTAGCATTATATTTTTGTGCGAATTTAGATTAATTTTATATCAATCACTTTAAAAGTATCTAATCTGATTTAATTTATTCAATCATCCTTTATTCATCTATAATTAATCAATCTAAAGGATCTAAGTTTAAGTAAAGCTAATAACTAATTTTATACCTACAATTGTATCCTTAGGCATATGTTTAAGGAAAGACAAATTATAAATACTTATATTGTACAAACATTAGTATATATCCTATACGGAGACGAAGGCAAAATCTGTATCCAGTTAAATCTCTTCCATTTAAATATTAAAAACAGATAAGTGAATGTTTTGTTATGAAATGAAAATTAAATAAAAATGAAATGAAATAAAAAATCCACATATATGTGTATATATAATTATATATGGAGTAATTAATAGGAGATATCGTCTTATATATATATATAGTTAAAATAGCAAATATAATTATAACATTATTGAAATTATACCAACCTTGTTTTAATCATAAATATTACAAATAGAACTGTGAGAAATATAATTCTTTATTAAAATGTTTTATGAAAATATAAGAATATTCAACAAAAAGTATATATGAATACAAGCACTTTACGGTGTAAAAGTTGATGGAGGCGATATAGTTTATGCATAAAGATTAAAGAAGCTTTCACAAGCATCGAGTCAATTTCCTTTAGTGGGAGAAAATACTTGAGGAAATTGTCAGTAAAGATGAAAACAACCAAAAAAAAATCACTTTACTTTGTATCGTTTGACCTTCAAGAAATGATAAATATTTAGCGGTAACCAATAACGACATGTGTAAACTAGATATCTATTATTAATGATATATTATGTCCATCAATAAGTGATGAACATGACCTATATATTGAAAGTGTCAATCTAATTATTGAATGAGGAGGTTCCCCTAACTATGAGGATTTATAATACCGATGTCTTATCGATCGCCAAGTATGCATAAGGAGGACTTTCTTTACAAAACAATTTCTCTTCGTTTATTATTTTTTTAGTTTTGTGAACATAAAAGTGTATTCCATAGATTCTTAACGAAGACCTTCATCGAGATGATGGAAATATTCATTTAATTAAATATGTATTTCATTAATGTAACAAAAGAAGCAAATTACCTCCGTCATATTTCTTGGCAATTTCTTCTTTAGTTCTTTGTTATTTTAATGAAAGATTTTTTTTATGTGAATATTTAAATGAAAAACAAATATTATCGACTGGCAATGTTCATTTCTTATTAATATATATAGTTAAAAGATAGAGTATGTAGTAATTACGTTCGTTTTTTTGTCATATCCTGTATAATGTAGACTTTAGGTGCTGTTCACTCATGTATGTCACTACTGTAGTTTGTGTAAGGAATATATTCTCTTCTATTTACTGATGATGACACAATGCCTGGTAATGAAACATGTTCTGTGTACACGTTGTTGCTTTATATTTTATATTGGTTCAATCTAGGATACAGTAGGCTATGTTAGGTTAGGTTAGGTTAACTAATAAAAATTAATAATTTGTATGTAGGGATAAAGTTTTTATATAAGCTGTAATTATATGTATGTCGAGAAGTCAGTTACCATTCCTAAAGAAAATTGCATTGCAAAATGATGATATCAAAAATTTTGTAATAAATAGGATAAGAGTTAGAATGAGGTCACTTACTGATAACAGGGGCAGAGAGGGAAAAGTAAATGGTTACAAAGCAAATTACTTCAGCGAATAACTTTACTGTATTTTGTAAAGTGGTTAGGATATGTAATGTTATGTTATGGTAGGTTTGATTAGGTTAGATTCGGATGGTTGGTTTATATTAAGATTATCGACATTGTTTAGTGAAGAAATATGATTTAGATACTGATACAAATTTTATCACCATTCAATTTTTACATTCGTATACAAAAAAGAATGAAAATTCTAAACTTGATCTGCGAATTTATATACAATGTTCTGCATGAGAATCACGTTTAATTTATGTCCGATGTTCTTGAGCGCAGTGCACGAGAACATCACTATGACATTCGAAACCCAAATGACTATCTAATTCCATTTCCTGCGAAATAATCGATTAATATGAAGAGGATAGCCAAAACCATAGGTCGGAACATTATTTTATTGTAAACGTTTCGGGTGCCTCTACACCCATCATCAGTACCTCAAATAAATACAAAGAACAAATACATATATAATGTATATATAATCGATTAACCTAAATTTTTTATACTGATGAATTTACGAATGGAATCAAATTGATAGAAGACTTAAAAATTCGCTTAAGTGCTATATTAAAATCAGTATTTAAGCCGAGCATACTTAACTGAAATTTATTGTAAGCCTAAAATTAAGAATCCAGGTTGATATACATGGAAAGACTATTTGCTCCATGGGTTCTTGTAAATCACAAAGGGTTTGACATTTTCTATTAAATAAGATCATCTTTGATTATAATTATTGATACTGGTAGTATGTGTTATAAATATCCCAATGTCTTAATATTTTGATTTTAGGTTTATATCCATATATTTTTATTGAAAGATTTGTCAATTTATTTTCAATTTTTAATTTAGCCTTCAAAATAATTCCATTCAGCATAATGATAATAAAAAGGGATCCGAAATAAATTAAAATGATAAGATTAATAATAATGTCCATGCATGCTTATTACAAATATAAGAAAATATTATTAAAAATTAAACAAATTCCTGTTATTTATGACAATAAATGTAAAATATTTATAGGAAGAATTAAAATACATAAGTTACAGATGAAAAGAACTTATATTATCAAAAAATAGAAAATAGATAATTATTCAAAAGTACGTACATTGATATAGATATTGTAAATGGTTCTGAAAAATAAAATTAATTCAAGAAGTCTATTGAGAATTCTGAAAGTAAAGTAGGCAACAAAAAATCAACACAACGATTGTTGAAATTACAGTAATTTAACATCTCAATATTAATCTGATTTAAGGAAAACAATTAAAAAAAACACAAATCTTCAAAATCAAATAATGACTAAACATACAAACATATTACTATATGAAATTTATAAAAGTGATTCATTTATAACCACATAACAATGACAATGATTCTTTCACTAAAGGATTCACATAGGCCTAAATGCAGATGACAAAATTATTTCGTACAACCAACAAATTAAAATGAAATTAATCAGAAATAATATTTTTTCTAATAAATAAACAGAAGCAAATTACTCATTTCTAAACAAAATCACTAATAATAAAGCAATAAAAACTGTTGTTCTTTTTAGAGAATTATTGCCTTTCAAACTGGGATGATATTTCTGGCATTGCCCCATAAAGTACAACTAAGATAACGGGTGTCAAGTTTCCCTTTTAAATAAAGTAGAAAATAATTCATCGCCTTTTTTACCCGTTGACACCTCACGCCACCCCATAAGGACGCGCACCCTATCAATATCTTATGAACGTTGTATATACGGCATTCATACACCCGGTCAAATCATGACTTGTTTTATTTTAGAAACTACATTGCTCTACAAGAGATTATTTTTATTGAATTTTAGGAACAGAATCTTTTTTTTGATAGATAAGTGAAAAAAAACTAATTTGCAAAATTGTACTGATTTGTCACCATTGCTATCTCAATTCTCATCAAAATATACTTTACATATACACAACATTCTGAAATCAATCCCGCTTGACCTTAGTTTCAATATAAAGTGTCAATCGGTTTGGAGTACCAAGGACTCAGCGGGTATATAATATTATTATATATATATCCACCTAGATTATTAAATTTAGAGTCTACACTCACTATGAATCAAGTACAAACTTAATATATTATATGTATATTTGATTAAACAGCATTTTTAAAGAATTATAAAATTTTGTTACATTGTTTTAATTTATAAATGGAACAGATAATTTTCTCTTTTAAATATTCCAACAAAACGTATCCCTCATTCCTAACTGGGTTTGAACAAGAATGTCCTAAGTTAGAACCAAATAAATGGAGGTTTATATATCATAATATATTATCAACCTATAAAACATACATCGATATTCGTACTTGAGATTATCTACAAGATTTGTTTGTCCAAAAATATCGAAAGTTGCGAACTTGTTCAATAAATTTGTTGTTTAATGGAGTGCATACATCTCTAGTCACTGGAAATGTGGAGAAAACCATACAAAATTTGAAGAAAATTTGCATCAAAGTCATGAACTTTACGTTAGAATATATACGTGTCAGCACCCAATTTGATTCAATAGTGTTATATTCTTCTGCTAAAGTTATTAGATGACGTACATAGAAGCACGTATAGGAGACCTCACGTAAATAATGTTTTATGACACTCGCATAGCTCAAAAAACGTGACTTGAATAATTCTGTAGAGTAGAGAAAATGATATTTATTTTATATGATTTGAATATTATAAAATTATATAAAATATAAAAATATTATATAATAATTGTGGTTTTAATAATTTCATATATTTTAATAAACAGTATTTCTTATCCATTAAGAAATTATAAGTGAAATCTGTATACCAGGAATAATATATAAAAGTGACGGTCGAGTATTGCTTTGTTTGTTACTTTAAGTCGGTCATAAAATCCTTCGCAGGAACTAGGATAATTAGCTGGGAGATCTATAAGGTGAATAAATCCTTCTTCATAATGTTGGATCGGGAATATGAACGATCTTTAGTAGAAATTGGTTCAACATAAATAATATCCGAGTCATGGATTGCCCCCATCAATCACCTGACCTGAACACTTATCGAACACTTGTGCTCTCAATTTGGGAGGACTGTCAAGAAGCATAAATAAAGCAGAATGAATGGAACAACCTGCCAATGTTTCTATGCAATAAATTAGTGAATAATATGGCAAATACAATAACGGCGGTAATTAAATGCGAAGGAAAGTATAAAAGTATTAAAATAAATATATAAACAGGTATTTCAGTGCATTATTATAACCTTTATTGCACTTATAACTAATATACTGTACATTATAATCATAATTTTGATCAAGTGTGTATAATAATATATCTAACTTGAAAGACATTACTTATTGAAATGGCTAAATGTTGAAATTAAGAGTAAGTTATTCCATAAACCAATCACCAATAAGTAATTTATAGAAGTATCAACTACAGCTATATGTTGTACAAACTCTCAACAGATTTATATCCTTTGGTATATTGTAACCTTAGTATTTGAACTAATTACTTTTGAAATGCAATCATTATATTGATTGTAAACAGTTTTTATATTTTTATGCAAGTTGAATTATAAATTATAAATAAATATTTACTCATTCTTGATTTAATATACAAATTGATTAGTAATGATAATTGGATTGTACAATGTACATACGATGTAATTTATAATTAAATGCATGAGATTTCACTGCTTTGTTAACTTACATATATATGAAATATAAATAGTTAATTTTTGATCTTCCGTTATACAAAAACGAGTCAATTAAAATAATTGAATATTACCAAAGAGGAAATATATAAAGAGGGTCAGCTCTTATCTAATAATAGGTATATTTTGAACATTATCAACTTCTGGCAACAGACTGTTTTTATAATTAACAACATTTGGTATTTTTATTTGGGACTATTTCTTCTCCGTCTATGGGATGACATTGTGTCCCCCGTAAGAGATACCATAAGTACGCACCAGTGTACTTAGAGTTTCGTATACGATCGTACGTGTTTCGTGTTTTTGTGAAATTTAGTTTCCTCCCTGTTGAATGTCTTAAAAACAAATGGAATATTCTAAAAATGGGAGGTTTTTGTCTATCGAAATACATCTAGTGAATTATTATTATAATAATCGGTAGTTGAATGTGGAAGGTTGTCAAAACAATGTCAAACGATAGGACAATATTTTTTAGTTTGAATATGTGAGACAAAAATGTGTTCCTGGATTTTACAAGAATTCAGAACAACTCGACACTCCTGTGAAAATTTTCACAAGATCATATGAAATTTTTCTTGCAGATTACTGTGTAAAAAATAATGTGATTTTTATTCAGCAGAAATTATTATCGACTTGTGCGAGACTAGTAAATAAACATATGAATGGAAATGACACTATATTTACAAAGGAATAATTATACTTGGACGAAAGATAAACAATTAACTCATAATATCACAATAAACTATAAAACCTCAACTTTACGAATATAAAGTTTGTTTATATACCTGCAATATCGGTATCATAAGAAATCCAACATTTTCGTGAATTCCTCCGTAGAGATGTAAATCATTTTTGCGAAAAAAAATACCACATATATTCTGAAAAAAGTACTATGACAAAAAGGGCTGAAGCTGACCCTTTTTGATATTACTCTATGCAATATTTACTCTTTGACCTTTTTAGGTAAGAAACGAAAGCTTTCGTATTGACTTTATTCTTTATATCTGTGGCCTGTATTGACTAATATTGCGTCCAATCTCCAATTGTTTGCTTACATTTCAATGTTGTAAATATTAATTTTATAAAATTAATACGTCATTTACGATGGTATCGGGACAATATCTGCCCGATGAAAATATCCCCTCTAGGATAATATACCCAGAATACAATTAATATTCCTCCGGATTATTCCCCCCATTGACAAAAAAAATGGATATTGAAATGGTACAATGTAAAATTAGCAATTTTAGGCAAGAATTGTGACTGTAAATGTGATCATTTTATTATTAACGATATTGAATTCATAGGGTATTGTTATCGTGGGTATTTTATTGGGGTATAATTTCCTAGGGGAATATTTAACTAAGAGAGGATATTGACTTAAAACCCTTTACGATAATTGTATATATTCCTCTAATAAATATAATTAATCCTATTTTCAAAGTTTACTTATTACCATTTCATATAAGTTTATATATTTAATTCTTCTGAAAATGGACTGCTCAGGTTACATATTGATATAATTGGGATTAAATTGTTTTATTTGCTTGGTAGAGTTTTCTTGTAATTATACCAAGTTTATATATTTAAGGAACCAATGTTTTATATGTTACTTTGTGCTTCATATACGTTTCTAAACGTACGTGTAGTATGTAATTAAACTTCTAAAGAAAGCAACATTATTTGAAAATATATCTTGTGTTAACTGTTAAAGTTCAACTTCGGACGAGAAAACTTATATAAGTTTAAATTGGAATATTATTTTAAAACAGGTTACAGACACTCTCTATTCAAAGATTTATTGAAAGCATTTTTTTCATATCCAATTTTTATTTTCAATAAATGATTGCAAAATGCCTTTCAAAATCTATAAGAGATGAAGTATTGTGGTTTAGAGACATCGAATTTTGTTATAACAGACTTGCAAGTCATTAATATGGCGTATAATCCAGCTAACCAGGGATCAATGCGTACAATAATATTAGTTTCACAATCAAAAACAAAATTTGGGCTATATAAGCTAGCTCCTATCCTAATCTATTCTAACCTTCCTAACCTATTCAAACCTATCCTAACCTATCCTAACCTAGACACTCTTTATCATCACTTATCATCACACACAATCTAGAAGATCGAATAAGCTTAATTATTATAAGATGCTTGCGTCAGACATGTTTTTAAAAAGAGAAATAATATTTTGTTAGATTTTAGAATAATTCACCATTAATATTTTTGCCGAATGACAAAAATGTCCGTAAAGATAATTTGCCGTAAAATAACCAATGGATGATAAAGGATATTATATAAACATTAAGATGGCTGATCTTTTATTTGCAATTTCATTATTTTACGGCCAATTACCATTACGGCCAATTTGTCATACGGCGCAAATGTTTACGGAGCATTACCCAATTATCCGGACACGATTTAGTCGACCAATTGATAAAATTCACTGACCTGCTGATTTATGAATATTTTTTTAACTATTGTTTATAAGTATTTTTCATGAACGTTCTAATGTCAAATTTTAGGAAAACTTATTGATAATTAGAAGATAAGCTATGATTTGAATATATTTATCAAACTATAAAAGTCGTATATAGAAGCTAAAACAAATATACTCCATCTATATGTATTATTATTATCTACTTTGATTATATATTTTTTGATGACTTGTTTTTTAACATTTTTTGAGTAATGAAACACTTTGAGTATTGAGATAAAAGGTGAAACACAAAAAATAAATTCAAGATATAAATTTTGATTTCTTTTACTAAAAATATATATCACTATGTCTTTAGGAATGCCATCATTATTTAACCTATCTTATTGAAACATGATAGCGAATGTTTTCTTTCACAATTTCTTACGATTCTTTTCAAAACAATTTGTAAAAGCCTCAGTAAAAATTCTAAAAGGAAGACTTATATGATGTTATATTTAATTCAGTCTTATATACTCATGATAGAGTAGCATGATATATATATCTTAGTTCTCTATCGATTTGTGATATCTCACCATCTCTGCTACAAAATATATCCGATGACAAAAGCGAATTGGATTGTTCCATTATATCGAAGGATATAAATTGGTTGAAAGTTTGTACAACTTATCGCTAGTTGTTATTTATATAAATCACGTATTAGAGAGTGATTTATGGACAAACTTACGAATCGTTGACACATATATAGCTTCAATATCATTATTTATTTCGGTCAATCTGCTGAATTCGCAATATTTTAGAGAAATAAAAAAGCTCAAAGACGATGCTGAACTGTTTTTAGTCTGAAAAAATTCTGTTTCACATTTGTTTAGTGCTGAAGTTAAGTCGTTAAAACTTGAAGAAAAACGATTCTAACTTTATTCTTGTAGAGAAATATCAACTACTTTTCAAAACACCAACTTCAGTAATTGACTCCATTATCATATATAGCAAAGATTTCCATCTCAAATACTAACACAAATTATTGGAAAAAATGTACAGAGACAAGTTGAATTTGTTATTTAGTTCAATATTAATTGCTTGAAACAGTTATCCATTTTATGCTTTATCAAAACTTTAATTTACTTAGCACTAACCCA
>JAJNBS010039003.1:0-10729 GCA_028455975.1 Notopais sp. c TS-2021
GGGCGATCTGCATTAGCAATTTTGCTCTTTCCTTTTTATTTAAAAGACTAGATTTTAAATTAAAAAGATGAATTTGACATGATTATTTCCTCTTTAGGTATATGCAATTATGCATATTATATGTCATTGTCAGTTACTTGTCGTATTCGCAGCTTTTCAGTTACTAACTCATCATTTCTTTTTTAACTTTATTTCGGAATTACAGAAATTTTTTATATATTATTGGTGAAACATTTATACGAATGGAATTATAGGAAAATTTATTTATCATGCATTTAATTATACAGCGCTCCAAAATTTGCTACTTTTATTTATTATTTTCTTATTCATGTGCATGAGATATTAAGACTGGGCTTTTTAATTCTTTTTTTTTAACCAACGTGTAATATATACATAGTACATACAGAAAGCTTTTTTTATAGAAAAATGTAATCTCCTGCATACAATTACCTTCAGTAAATTACGGTCCAAATATGACAAAAGATGACATTTGAATACAGAGCAAGTCAAGCTTAACTGATCGATAATAGTGGAAATCACATTGAAATTCATTACTGACCATGTAATTTTACAAATGTTTAATCGTATAAATATATAATCTTGCGCACAAGTGTTGAACAAATGAACGATCTATATAGCCTACAACAAGTAACAAGTTTCTAGATTGAAAATTGGAATATCATGAACATTACTCCATTTATTTAAAAAAACGCGAACATTTGGTTATCCGCCTAATAGTTTGATTTACACCCGCCATAGAAATGAATTATGTAAATGCAATAAAAGAGTTAAACTGCATTTTCAATACACGAGTAAAGATAAGCTTATGCATCGTTCCTTGAAAATCTACGTTTTTCACCTTCAACTTTTACTGTGAACTAGATTTTCAATTATACAAAATCTAGTAAAATAGATTAAGTATAAGTTTGTTTTGAATTATCTGGTTTGAAAATCTAACTCGATTACGAAAGAAATTTGAACGTCTATAAATTAACAGGAGATGGAGAAATTTGTTCTTATCTTGGTCCATTAAATGAGTAATTATATACGGGATAGGATAATTAAAAGATAATAAATTGATAAACGTTTGGTTTAATAATCTTAATAAATAATTTCGTTATCGTTGAATTCAATTGAAAATTGCGGACTGAATTGATAACCATAGAGATAAACCTTTTATCTAAGACATCCAGATCTTGTATATTACCATCAAATATTGTTAACATTAGAAATTCATATTTTTAAATTTATTGCTAGATCCTATTAAGAAATTTAAATAAGTTAATGTCAAACCTGTTTGTTATTTATATGTACGAAGTAACATCAGTTCTATATTGCTTCTTTTTCTCTATGCATGAGACAGGCATAATTTAATGGAAGATTCATATATTTATAATAAGCAATAACTCTGCGATATTTATTATCTCTATGCTCATTTACATTCATGATGGTAGTATAGTTAATACTATAGCTACAACCTTTAATTATCCATTACATGATCTCATAATGTAGAGAAAGTTTCTTTCGTAAATATGGATCACTGAAATGATGTTTTTGTTTTACTTCGTGTCTCTTTTCCTTCTAGTACTGCCTTATATAGCCCGTAAACTACATTAATTGTAGGTCTATATACTTAAAATGCAGTTATATGTAGATTTAGTATCCCTCGCTGTAATTACTGCATTATTTCCAACATCTAATATAACCATTATATACACGAGCTTGGCTCTTGATCTTACTTGCTGCATGTTTAAAGAGATAATAAAACCAAAATGATTTATTACCGATTTTTTGGCGGGAAAAAATGCTCTTTTCAAAGGTTAAAATAAACGAGCCATGGATCAACTAATTAATGTTGATATTTCCGAACGAGAACTTTATATTATTTAAAGTTTCAACTTTCTTTTGTACTTTCTCTTAAAGTTTATTTACATTAATTCCAGATTAATTGATATAATTCACGGTGTATATATAGAGCTGTTTAATTGCAGATGCAAATTAAGATGATCCTCTTCAATCAATCGGCATTTATCGAGCTAGCTTGTTGTATGACATTGAGGCTCTCGATATCTCTAAAGCCTTATTCATCACATGGATTAGAAATTATTGTTCAATTGAACCGATTTATTTAGTCCATTAAACTATCTCCATGTTGTCATTGGCATTTGGCAGATTCTCTTTATTGTCACTTGGCAGATTCTCTTTATTGGCACTTGACAGATTCTCTTTCGTTATTGATGGCTGAGGTGAATTAAAATCTTTTATTATTTCTTGATAGCTCAAAGACCTCAGTTTCTGATAGACGAGTTATAGGTGTAAAAGATAACTCTTAAAATGCTCGGTCATTTTGACCAGTAATAAGTTAGTTGATGCTCGCATCTCCTTAGTCTATTTATCTGTTTATATAGTAGTGAATCTAGGCGTGGACCGAGACTATCGATGAACAAACATATTCCAGACTTAAGAAGACAGACCCACATTGAATGGACCGTAAATTAAATTATTTATTATTGACTCCAGAGAGACTAAAATAGTACGAGAGTGTTACAATAACCACGAATGAATGAACTGGTCTAATTCACTTTTCATTTGCACGACACTACAACCTCTGGTGTTGACCTTCTTTCGCAAAGAGACTGTCCATTGGCAGACTAGAAGAGACTAGTAATAAAAATATTCGTGCGCTAAAACTGCTTGATTGCTCACATCCCTGGAAGGCCATCTATGCAGTCTGCAGTTTCGCCACCATTCATTGGCCTGCGAGTCTCTATAATTTGTTACTATATGTTATAACTAGAGTCCGTAATTACTGTAGTATGCAGTCAGTGGTGGTCGATCATCTCCGCATGCCGTGGAAGCAGTCTCGCGCGCCTCAGGCCAGCCACGTATAGAATAATGAACGAGCCCGGAATGCCCGTGTTGTGCATTCAAGTTCTTTGAAGAATTCTCGTTACCCTTATTAGGAAGCGAAGGTGCGCCGTCACTTTGTGCTATAGAAACATCACTCTTCTTTCGATATCGGCCGTAGAACATTGGCTGATCGCCCGCTATCAGCCAATCGAGAAGCTTTTAATCCGATGTTGGCTTCTGTGACACAAATAAAATTGCATTAAAATATATGAATGGAGCAAAAAGAGACTAAATTGGTGTTGTAGTTTTTCTTTCATTTAGACTTATTTGGTATTGAACTTTATAAAGAAGCCGCTTTATTAATATTAGCATAGAGTGTTAATAAACATTTTATTATTGTAAAGTGCCAATAAAGCTCTTTATTATTGTATAATACGATAAAATTAATGCACTTTCTTGTACTTTGTTCTTTATAATGACTTGATTTTATAATGATCTTCAATCAATCCCTTTCACTATATTATATTATGTAATATAGAGTCTTACCTCGCACAATAGAATTAAATTGGCATTCTAATAATCGAAAACAGTCTGAGTAAAAACAAAGAACAAACAGAATGTATTAGCTTAAAAATGTCAATGAAGTGTTCGAATATTTAATATACCGTAATGATCGTAAGTCTAGTTTACTATTCGTATGTTAAAAAAAACGACAAAAACCAACATAATCAAAGTCCTGTTACTTCATTCCATGCACAGACATGTGTTTAGGCTACGTATAAGCCCGCTTTAGTATATACTGTAAGATCAAAATAACGCAGATTCATTTGAATTTTCAGCAAAATATTATGATTTCTGCAAATCTTAACACTGAATAAAATCATGTAAATTATTATTTCAAAAGAATTTTTTAGATTATAAACTAACTATAATTAAAAACTGAAGAAAATAACAACTAGTTATTCCCTCGGATTACTATAAAAAATATCAAAGAATGTTGAAAGATTTCAAAATTATTAACATAAATTGACGTGGTATAAGAAAGCTGTTTATGAGAAATCTCTCCGTTTTCATTGTAAAACTAGACGTTCAGTTTTAAAAAGAAATAATTTGCATAAATTATCTCAAAAAGTCAATGACAAGCGAAATGTGTGGATTTGTCACGATTACAAACATGATACTTTTGGATCGTGTTTTAGCGTCAACTTTCCTTAATTCAGTGTTTAAACATAGTGTTATTTTTAAGATTATACGCTATATAATCTCCTAGAGTTCATTTTAGCAAGAAATTATGAAGAACATTCTATCAGGTTAAAAATAAATGACACTGCGAAAATGAGTCTCTCGCGAGTCCCAGTCAATGGGCAAGATTAGATATCTTGGTACGTTCTCTTTCATGTTTTAGTAAAATTCACAACATCAATATCACAAAAATGTTTTTCATACAACGTATTGAAATCTCCTATTTCGAAAGTAGGAACTAATTTGCACACCTTGAGAAAAAAGTCAATTTTAAAAGTAAGAAAAAATATTTTTCAAACCAAATGTTCATCAATCAAACTACTGTAATTAGTTTTCACGTCTTATCTGTTTCTAAGTTGAAATGTTTTACTAAGTTCCTTTTTTATTGTGCGCAAATGTATAAGTAATAAGTAGTAGTAGTAGTAATTTTTATAAATAAGTTTTAATCATGTAACGTCAAATAAACTTATTTGTTTTTGTGTCTGAAAACACTGAAGCGATAGCGGCTAGTTTTAAGTAATTTTATTACAATATCTGAACTTCTGAACTTTCCTAGCGCTACTTTTCGTTAATAAACTGTGAAATGTGATATATATTTTTAAAGTAGCTGTAAAAACTCTCAAGAAGCCAAAAATGGAACTTTTCTTGTGATTTGAGTGAAATTCATCGGAGTAGAAATTGGTCAATACAATTATCCAACGTAGAAAATACAATGAAATTGACTGGTTTAAATAGTGGTCGTAATTTAAATTATAATTCATTTTATTTATATATCTTTTAATTTAAAGTTGTCAAGTGAACATGTAATTTGCCTTCAAAACTATCACTATATATTATGCCCGGCAGAAACTGAGTTTTTTTTAATTGACTCGTAAGTTATTTTATTGTTTTAATTTAAATAGTTACGCGATCCAGCTGATTTTCATTCTAATTGTTACGAGCAGAAAAAAAGTTCATTGTACAACTGCGGTTTCAATTAACAATTACATGTAATATATTTTCAGTTTAGTATTTTAATTGACATTGTCGCTATTTCTTATAGATTTTTGAATACTATTTATAAAATAATATTTATACTGGTTTTAGAATCAGTGTTTCCCAAACTGATGTGCCGCGGCATTTATTTTTAAATTTGAATATAATGTGTAGTTAGTACCGTATAGTTTGAATTAATTTTTATGTAAATTTGAATGAAAACGTTTTACTACGTACAAAACACGACTTAAATTACCCATTTATAACACTATAGGTCTATCGAGACTGACATAAATTTATAACATTGACGTGTCGATAATTTGAAAATTATGAAAATAAAAATATGCCTCCGTGAAAGATTTAGATGGTACTTACATGTAACCTTACTTTGATGCAAGTTTTCAACATTCAAATAACTAAATAACAACTAGAGAACAGAGAATCAATATATATAGAGAAATTATAAATTTACATATAGCCTGAGATAAAAAATATATTTCTCACAATAATACTTTTTGATCTGTTCAGATAACGTGAAATACATAACTACAACACTAATAAACATGATTAATTGATCGTATATTAACTATGTTTGACGCCTTAACTTTTAACATTCTTAGCGATGCTATATACGGAATTATCAATCTGTTATTGACATACGGAACAAAAGTTATATATCAAATTTCTTATTTACTTCATGTGGGACGACATACCGTCGCATAGACCTTTTGGGTTGAAATTATTTCGACCAAAGGATAGATGCAACACAAATAACTATTATTAGCACATTATAAGCTTGAAATGTTGAATTTATTTCCTATAAAGTTACAGACAATAGACGTATTTTCGTGTGGCCTATAAAACCGATCTCGATCAGAATAAAAATCGCTTTATTGATGAAATCGTCTCTGTTTGGTGTTCATCAGTTGTTGAAGGTTTTCTATTGGTGGACAATATATTGGACTAGTCTATTCGGATCCAGATCGCTTTTATAATGTACACAAAAATATGTCTATTGTGCTTGTAAAAATGTAAATATATAATAAATTGGTGTTACATGTTTGCATTCAGATGAGCAGTATCTTTAGTATTATATTTTATAGACAGTATTGTATTATATGTTACCGGATTTATGCAAAATGGGGTAAAAGTCTTAGGATTTTTGCAAAATGCCAAACATTTCAGGTATTTTAGGTTAGGTTAGCTAACAGAAACAAGTCACATAAGTTGACCTTACCTAACCTACTTATACATTAAATCTGAAGACCGCTTATTTCCGTAAAGAATTTGTATACAATGACCGATTTTGCATCTTAGAGAAATGTTCCTGGAAACTTCAATCAGAGAGAACTAAAATATTTCTTAACATCTAAAATATTTATTTGGTTTCGGTCTATTAAGACCAGAATCAGGACTAGAAAACAAAATCAAAAGTAGTTTCTAACAAAAAATAATTAGACCTATATATAATTAAGATAATACATGTAAATTATTTGTATCGTACTGTATAAATAAAAAAATAATTATATGAAAAAGATAAAAAATTATGAACACAACAAAAATTAAATAGATAAAACTACAAAAATAAACAGTAATAAAGATAATAATAAAGCAATATATATATATTAACAAAAACCTGTTATGGTCGTGAAGTTTAAATAAATGATTAATTGACTAGAAAACTGATAGTGTATATATGTATAATAAAAGGAATAAGCATTAAACAGCTTAACCATTGAAAGAAGAGAAATCACTGACTTAGGCGATATATAACTGGATAGGCGACTGATTTACTTTAAATAAGACTTTCAGAGTTAAGTATAGTGAATGCTTGGATTAGATGATCAAATAATTTTAAAATCGTTATAATTTAAACTATGTTTGCATTTGATTAAACAATGGTTCCTTTGGATGAATTTTCTGTACTAGAAAGAGTAGATTGAGTACGGTAACTAACACCTTTATGACCATCGATGCGAACGTTAAGCATCCTCTGAGTACTTCCAATGTATACCGACAGGTTTCTGAAGTATAACCGGGACAATTAAATAAATAAACAACTCTGGAACGCATCAATGGTATCAAGCTGTCTATAAATCTGAATGAAGTACCTATTTTTAATGGGTTATGAAATATTATTTTTAAATCAACATACTTCTCTCTGCTCTTAGCGAAAACCAATATAATGTACCTAATATATAGTAATTTCTTGGGAACGGTTCATTTATTATGTTAATACTGATCAGATATAACATTATATTAATAACTGATGACGTAAATTTATGAGTAATATAAATGTGTGGGTAATTAATGTAAGGATTTCTTATTTAATTTAATGTTGGTTCATTCGAGCAATAATATCCTATCACTGACTGACATGGCAAACTTAAGAAGATTTCATCATTTGACTACTTTCTCTTTAAATAAACAGTATCAATATTTCGATTGGAATATTTGGTCAGTATTCAGCACCATTTTGAGAGAAAATAAATGATATTATTGATGAAAGAAGGAATAAAATAGGGAATCATAATAAAAAGTGACATTTATATTTATCCTTGAATTAAGTTCCTTTTGTCAATTTGTCTGAACTATCAAATGTATTATTTTCAACGTCACTTTTCGTCATTTACAGATTCTCTAAAGCTCTCAAAAGTCATCATTTTTCGTTCATGTCGTTCCTGTATTTTTACATCCAACCAACTATTTGTGTTTGATTTTTATTCTTAAATATTATTGGTCACGATTACCCCTTGACCAATAAGAGATCTTAAAATATAAATGATTTCTTCCAACAAAATAACCAACCTGTAATGAGTCATATATTTTCTACGTGACTTAACCATAGATATTTAAAACTTCGTAATATATCATCTATAGCTATATATTATTATACCTACGTATTATTTACTATAATATGTATCTATATATATATTATATCGCATAAATAATATATATACACACTATAATACATATACTTTAGTTGTCCATGTCATTTAATTTATAATATATATATAATTATATACCTACATTAAATATATTAAATATATTATAACTATTAGCTACCTGGTTGATGATGGGTTTAAAATTCGAAGCGCCCTATAAATTATAAATCTTTCAGTTTGCTTTTGTTCTTCGCTTTTAAAGTGATATAAAACATTCATTCCCAGAGCATTCACATACCTATTTTTTTTATTTTGCCTCCTCGGTTTAAAATGTACTTAATAAACCTAAGTCTTGTGATAAATAATTATAAAATCTACATAGTTAAAATATTAAAATATATGTAATATATATTCATGAATAGATGGCCGTTTTTAGAGATTGTTGACCGAAACCCCTTGGCTATAAATTAAAAATCTTATCTAGCATCTTTGTCCTTCTCGCTGCAATAATATATACATATTCGTATAATTAATTAAGTTTTTGCGACATTTAATAATTTCAGGTACAAATATTTAGTATTAATAATATAATTAATAATACATTGTAAATGAATTACAGTGCAATTTAAAAACAAAATTCTCTATATAAACAGCGGGTTGTCTGCCTGTCTCAGAACAAAATCTAAAATAATTTGTCATATTATGTATGAGAAATTATTTTTTTATTAAATATGTTCTTTTATTAATATTTACCTCATAAATTCAATATTTTTCTGATAAATATTGCTTGGAAAATAAATCAAATCCAGAAAAACTGTATTTGGTGGAAATAATTCAAGAAAATCATGTTTGTGTTTGAAATCTAAGAAGAATTGCCATGTTCGTGTTTGAAACATAAGAAGTATAGCCATGTTCTTGTATTTTGAACATTGCAACCTTATGTTCTATACACATAAACCACGTGGAAAATGACATACACGAGAAATTCTTTCTTTGGTTTTCAAAAAGACGGAAATTACCGATAGCAAATTATACGTCCGCTACATTATAGCCTCTTAGATTATAGATTTCTACAATTTATATGTTATTGTTTCTATTATTTTTGTCCTTTATTTTGAGCGTATTTGAATTACTCACAACCTGTTGTTGTACGTGCTTTGTCCTGCTGAGATTTTCAAACAAAGCTATACGCGAGTCCTCGTCCAAGTTTACAATAACTCGGCATCATGTATTCCGGTTCTAGGACTATTTATAATTTGAGACAGAATGTCCAGGGGCCGATTGCCCTGGGACAGATGGTCCGTGGACGAATTGTCCGGTTATCATGTATTCCCCATGTAAACTAATAGGTTTTAAATATAGATCTGAAAAAGTAATGTACTACTCAATGAGCTTTTGTATTATACATCGTATCTCTTAAAATAATTTGTTTTTGAATATTTGCCAATAAATATAAAATGTTCTGTCGTCTATAGACAAAAACACAATAATTGTGCATTATATAGTCATGAAGGATCCCTAAGTATCTTCATATTGTTATTTTTATGTGACTGTGAACATAAATTACCAATTTAACTGTCACATAAACTATATTTTGTTCAAAGGACACTAAAGGATGTCCTTATTTATATATTTAGTGAGTTTACCAAGTATATAATTAGTGCGTACAAAACGACGCAGATAATTGTAATGTACCAATTATAGTGATCATGGAATGATTGTTAATGCCACTCGTGCCGCTTAATGATTGTAAAATTAATGCCCGTTTTATTTTCAGATCGATATGGCACTCGTAAGAATGCCATTAGCATTCACTGCGATGCTTTTCGTAAGCTAACGTAAATGCTCGGTTATAATTGCCTCGTCCACATATGGTGAAGTGGGAATTAAAAAACGTCCGCATTTTAATAGATAGAAAGCCTTTGAGTGATACAATTACGTTTAAAAACGAATTTACAATCTCTTCTTGTTATTTAAATGTACACGTTTCGTAACCTACTTTAAACACTATAGAGAATAATACATTAATTAAATTCTACCAAATAAGATTAAATCAAGTATTAACAAAACTGCCATTAGTCGATAAAATATCTTTTGTTGATGTACTTGTTTTCCAAATTGAATCTAACATAATAAAAAATACGGGAAGAATAGTTCTCTAAATCGTGGGAAGATTGTTGAGTTTTAAAATTTGTTTATAAATAACAAATATAATAAGAATTCGAGTTTGTATAATATTCTAAGTACGGGTGAAGGTAGTTAATGCCTCGATTCAATGTCGATCGAGTTTGAATATCCAATGCTCTTCTACGATCTATATATACGTATTGCATTAGCAAATCAATAATAAATCTATTTTATAGTCATAGGAACTGAGAGCTGTGAATAACTTGGGATTATTTTCTAGCCAGCGTTGAAATCTCCCACGAGTCTGACCATAGAGATCATCGCATCGTGTTGATTAAATACAGGCAACGAAACTATTTTCCCCTTTCAAATGTATGACGTCATACAAGGGCAATGTGCATGTAATAAATTGATACTGTGCAGTGGTTCACAACCAAATACAACCAGAGTGCGGAATTTTGTTGAATTATCTATTTTTTTCGAAATATAAATTTAATTTAATTCACTTTATATAATAACAATGTATACACTATATATCAGCCCTACAACGAATCTCCATGCACGGACAATCATTGGATCGCTTACGACCAATTGGGAACCAGGGATATATACCGTAAAAGTATATATATATAGAGAGAGAGAGATTTATA
>JAJNBS010039044.1:0-12847 GCA_028455975.1 Notopais sp. c TS-2021
TATATATATATATGAATTCTAAATTTGAGGTATTTATTCTAATTTCTATAAATAAAAATTCAAATGTGTCTTCATCGTATGAGAGCTTTTAAAATTCACTTTGTCGAATATATAAATATAGAGTATAAATTAGGAGAGAGGATGGACGAAATCTCCAGCTGGAGAGGGGAAACAGAGAGAGCTGCCAGTCTCATGTCCATCCTTGGCTGGTTAGAAATAAAAGTTTCTTTCATGTATTCAATATTTAAGCCTAACGATATTTTTCGGCTTATTTCGGATGCCAAACTTTCTTGGTCCTAAATCGTCTAACTCTAAGATGATCTCATAATTCCATATTTTATTGTTTATACTTTTAAATAATAATTACAATATTCAGAATTAAATCTAACACAATATCTTATAACGAGCTTTTCCAATATCCAATCTATCATAATATACGCTAACGAAAAAATAATTTAGCAAATTTATTGTATTAGCATTAATTGACAACTTGCCTTCCGCATTTTATATCTTAAATAAAAGTTAGTATTTAAATTATTTTTGAAGGATCTGAAAGCGAGATATTTTACTTGTATAATGAAACTATTTTTGATTATAAAATGTTCAATATTGAATTCTGTGTTTATTAATGAATTAATCATCACCCACAGAAAATACTTTATCTTAATTGATAACAAATGTTATTAAGATTGATATTTCAAATCTTTTGAATCTCTACGTAACATAAACTCAGGGGGTAATTACACTGGGGGTTATCTCTATAATACTCGAGTGACGTGACTGCATAAACACAAAATATTAGTCCATAATCAATCCTGAGGATGGACACTTCTAAACAAAGTTTATTGCTATTATAATCCGAAAGCCATTAGAATAACTACCTATCTATATGCCTTCAGCTGCTTCAAGATGGACATTTAACTATAGAATGTGCGTACAGAGCTCCATTAAGTAGTAATGAAGTGTTTTATTTAGTTCCTAAGCGTCGATATATCACTGGTTATGCGCTGGTATCACGCGAAGAGGTCTTTTCTGCCCGGACCCACAATGCAATATTTATATTTTGTTGATCGATTATCATTTACTGCAGGAATCATTTAAGTACCGCATCTATCTCTATCCCCCGTCTACAAATGTCCCCTTCGCCATTGGTTAACGATGATACACGACCTCATTCGACCAATGAAGATTAAGTCTATTCGTCATTTTTCTATCCTAACTTCCGTTTCGACAAGTCAGGCTATAATTTGAGGAAAAACGGTCTTAGTAGTAATAACACATTTCTGTGTTATTATCTATAGGCTCATCAGAGATGCTTGGCCTTATTCATCATCTTGAATAAATGATGACTCGGATAGCGCCTTTCTCGTGTAACAGATGACAATCAGATATAGTTGCAATGATTTCATCGGAAATATATCAATTGCAATTCGTACCATTTTATATCGCGAAACTAGGTACTGAATGTACCTTGATTTAATTATTCCTCGGAGAAAAACGATATAACGTTCTCGTACGAAGATTCATCTCATCCATTTGTAATACTGTCGGATATTATAGCTTAATATGAGCTACAATTAAATTGACTAAATAAGTGAAAGTAGACAGGCACTTGTTACATTTGTTACTCATATGGGAAAAGTGAGTCTATAAAATTGAAAATTGACTATAAAAATGCATTTAAAGGTCGAAATAATTGTATTGTTTTAGTTACTTTTATAGAGCATTAATTAAAATAGTTTTATTAATTTAAAACAATAATACATGAAAATAACCGTAGTAGTTACATAAATATGACCAGTTATGAATCAATGGACAGTCATATCAAGGTCATTCAGTAGTGACGATGAATCATATGAGCTACGACTTCATGTTTTATGAGCTTTTGTGTCTTGCAAATTAAAAAAATTAGCTTTTACTTTTATTTACATCGATAAAATCTACGGGGTTTGAAACTCACGTTCAACTTATTATGATTTCGGTTTTAAATAATATTAATTATAAATATCAGTGAATTAAATACTAGTTAGATTGGCACTAATTAATTATAAATTACTTGGGGTTATTAATTATTATCATTCATGGTATGGTTGATAACTATTGCAATTTCTGGTTTTGCTTAAAATATTTTATTTGTTTCTATATATACATTAAAAACGGTTCTAGGACAATAACCCAACGACAATATCACTCGAGGACAATATCCTCCATTTCAATATTCTAAGAAAAAAATGCAACAATGTTATCGATAGAATCTTATTCAAATTACGCAAGTTTGTAAATAAACGATTAATTATAAATATTTAAAAAGTTAATCTTTAATTCTAAATAAGGAATTTTAAATAATTTGCAAGAATTTATATTATTAACTTAATAATAAAAAATCATATATAATGAATTAATCACTTTTATAACTTAACCAAACCTAACCTATAACTTTCCATAGGAATATTATATTCGAGGGATATAATCCTATAGTGTCATGATACTATTAAAACAGTGTCACTTGAAATATTTTCATATAAATAGGTCTAAATTAATTATAAATCAAATATACTTCTATTAGACCCACATCATTGAAAAGTTATTTCCTTCTCGTCCATTGAACAGTTAAATAAATTGAATATAAGATATAGAGAATGACAATTACATCGACTTCTGCAATATACTTTAATAATTTAAAATTATCAAATGGCAATACGTAATATTCAGTATAATATTAGCATACTGATAGGTGATATCCCTAACCTAGCCTAACGAAAGACCTTCTTCATCTCAGTTTGTTAAAAATGTTTCGAAATTAAATTATAACTTTAATGCCCTCATATTATACTACAGGCATTAATATTTGAAGTATCAATAATATCGCATCTTAATTTCTAATCTCATTATTTTCTTTCGTATATAATATAATATAAAGAGAAATATTATCTGAAGTAAAATCTTCAAACGAAATGTTTTTGTCATTACTGAATCCTTGAATACAATAATTATAAACAATTCTAAAGCCGGAAACTAAAAGACCAGTGTTCGAATCGAGTCCTTGTCAAGTATCGAGAGTTAATTTTGAATGAAATAAGAATAATTATTGAATGTATCCAATTTCTTAATTCTTTTAGAATCATCATCAAACTATATATAATTTGATTGAGAGTATTTAATTAAAATAGACCAATCAGTCTATGTTAAAAAATGATATAATTGATATTTCATATTATTTCTATATATAATCAATTTATTGACAAGCATTTTAAAATACAAATTTACTTCTATCATTCAATTTCAAATTATTTATTCAGGTCACTTTGGCAATAGACAATTGAGCAACAGATAATTGAGCGAGAGACAATTGAGCAACAGACAATTGAGCGAGAGGCAATTGAGCAACAGACAATTCAGCGATAGGCAATTGAGCGACAGGCAATTGAGCGACAGGCAATTGAGCGACAGGCAATTCAGCGACAGACAATTGAGCGACAGGCAATTGAGCGACAGACAATTCAGCGACAGACAATTCAGCAACAGACAATTCAGCAACAGACAATTCAGCGAGAGCCAATTGAGCAACAGACAATTCAGTGAGCGGTATTTGAGAAACAGACAATTCAGCGACAGACAATTGACCGAGAGACAATTGACCGAGAGATAATTGAGCAACAGACAATTCAGCGACAGACAATTGGACGAAAGACAATTGAGCGACAGATAACCGTTCTATATCACCGACTTATGTGTCCCAATTGCCAATGAAGCTCTATTTTATATTATCTACATATTGAAATGCCACTAATTTGAGTCTATCACGTAAATATGTGATAGAACGTTAATTGCAATGAGCAAATGACAACGAAGCATAGACAAGTGGTTATTATTTCCCATCTATTAAAGCTGCATTTAATATTAAAATATGCAATCAGATGTGAGCGATCCAGTCACGCGAATGTCCAAGTAATAATTAGAAAATAGATTCAAATGAGGTTCACTTGCGAGGCTTCAATGGGATCGTTCATATAACACTTGGCGGAACCCAAATGTTTATTAGGATATGGTTATAACAAGACAGAATTAGTCATATAGAAAGTCAATTATAACATGGACACGTAGCTATCGAACGTTTCCTAAACCTAAAATTACATATACATATATATTAATAACTTATTCCATATATTTTGTATTTCCCGGGATTTATATAACAGATTAACTATATACGCAGGACAAAACCTTTTAGCAAGTTATCCAATGATATTATCAACAATCGTCTGATTGGACCAGAGATTCTCTATTTGTGACTTTAATTTCTGGGAACTACTCACACTTGTTTTTTTCTAAGTATATTAAGAATTTATTTTGTTTGGTCCTAAAATATTATTAATAATAATTAACTTCTCGCGTGATACGATATATATATTTTTAATCCATGCTTAAATAACTGACTGAATTAATTTTTTTCAATGAAATTCTCGCAAATGTTGTGAAATATTTTGATACAATAAATTAATATAAATAAAATTTATTTCGGTTTCATACTCAAATTATATCGATGCATGTGAAGATAAAACGAGACTGAACAATTCTCCAGAATATAATAATCAAATTATTTTCAAGGTACAATCAAATTTTCCGTATTGAGCATTGATGGATGATGATAAATTGAGAAAGAAATAAGGCAACGCAAATAATGACATATAATTTAATCAATTAAGAATTTATATGTGTTTTTTATTTAGATAAATTAAATGTTTTAAGCAATGTATTTTTTTTTAAATAATTGCATCTACGATTAATTTTAATTATTCTAATTTTTATTAACGATACTTTGTGTTAGTTAAGTTTTCTATCAGTCAAATAGTTTGCTACAATTCTAAGGAATCAATTAATTTAATTTAATTTAACCAAATGCGAACTTGATTGAATTCATATTCAATATTGAGAAATTAAGTCGAATGTCAACTCATTTCCCACGACATATTTATTACCAATTCATTCATTATTCCAAAACCAGAATTGAATATTCAATGAGGCATAAATTATGTAATGGAAGTATATTCAATGACATACATACGGCCTGTTTTCCACGAATATTACAAATGGTGGCACGTAATTCAAATGATCAAGATAGGAAGAAATTTGTTTTTGATCCAAAATGATAGAAATTTATTTTGCATCAAATATTTTTCCGACAGATCAAGGCTCGAGTTGCCGACGTTTCTTCGAAATCAAAAACTCTGAAAGACAATTTCTTCGAAAAATCTAATTCGGAGATTCATTAATTTAAAAACATTGAAATAAATAATTAGGTTATAGAAATGGCAGAAATATATTGGTTTTTCGAAGAAATTGTCCTGGAAAGAAATTATAGTCCGAAGATATTATTTTCGCGGAAACATCCGTTAACCCAAGGCTCTCTTAATGTTACTTATGAATTCCTACACTACTAGTTCGAAATTATTATCATTTTTGAAAATTCCACAGAAAGAAAATTTGATAAAATTAATTTTGAAAAACTAGGCAATAATTATAAAAAAACAGGAAGAACACAGACATGATTTAAAATTATCATCATGCCGAAAAAAATTCACTTTAAAATCATCGTTATTTATATTACCTTTACATAAATAAATTATAATTAGATTTATCGTGCAATATCTATAGATGGCTTTAACTTAAATAATAACCTGAATTCTATGATACATTTAATATAATTAGTAATTACTACAATTGCTAACAATCAAAATTACTTGGTAGAGTAGTTATACCTGTTGACTGCTGTAATGGCTATTCGACTGAGTCCATATGTAACTAGCATCGCAGTTATAATAATCTTGTAATTGTTTGGAGGTCTTAGGGTAATAATGTTGATTAGAAGGTTTGCTGTAGTCATTGCTATGGATATTATCTACGTAGCAATTGTCAGACGAAGACTCGTAGCAACATGTTTTGTGTTTTAGATATTGGCTATTCATGACGACACTGAATAGTTTTCAAACAAACTCCAATATTCATTAATCAATTTATTTCACATTTTTCATTTAAACAAATTTCTCATTCACAAAATTTGTATTGAAACTCTTAAACGAATTAATTTCTTATTAAAACGCCCACATTATAACAATTTCGAAGCAATCGCCCAACGACGACAATGCACTCACTATATCACCTAAAAAGCTTAGAATTGAAACTAATCACACAATCGTTTCCGAACCCAATCCACGTACAGAAAAGTTAATCACAGCTTTACTTGTAAACATTAATTAAGCCGAAGAATATATATTCTCATATATATAGATAGCGTGTTCAGGCCACCTATAAATGAACCTGAGTTATCGTTCACCTGTGATTGACTTTTGAATAACTAAAAACATAAAAAGATCATAGTATATATATTCATAGACGAAGCTTTAATATAAATGGTTTAATGATTTTTAGCTTAATGATGAAATTAGATTTAATAACACGTTGATCGTGAAAATTAATAATTGATGCAGGCGCATTGCATTGATTGAAGATACGTCAACGTGGTTGGAATTAAACCACGAGCGTCAAACAAACCTTTAAGATTTATACCTTTTGCGCAAATTAATTATATCTTAAATATTCATACACTAAAATAGATAATTGTTTTAATAAATCTTTTTACGTGTGTATATATATTATATAGTTGCCATGCTCAAACAATAACTATACTATAAATTTATATATATATATATAGATAATCGAATAAATTTATTATATGAGTTATATGATATCTATAAATTTCCTTATCTATTTTCTTATAGTTTGTTTCATGAATAATTTTGAAATATTACTCGGGTATCCTTTTATATTTTTGAATTGAAGATTTGTTACAGACTGTGAGTCTAGTTATTTCCGTGAAAATATTTGATATTAAAAGTGACATCAAAATAGTCAATATTTTAGATCGAATTTGTAACGATCCATTTCACCTCTGGATGCTTCATAAGCGGTCAAGAAACCGAATCTGAATTCTTATAGATCGTAATTGGCGAGGAATCAATAAGACATTCGAGGGGACTGCTGCACGTTACGCGAAATCTTCTATAATATTATTTACATCGAAAATAAGAACTGAACAAAATTAGAACAAAAAGCAAATCTAATATTCCGTTTCTTCTCCTGGGTTTAGATCTCCCATGGGGTCCGAGAAGCCCACGGCCAGTTAACAAGTGATCCAATTTGTGATATGCGATAAAGCCATGAGTATATAGAAAGCGACGTTCCTATTGGTGAAATATTGTCCTCGATAGTCAACGACTAATGGCAGACTCGCGTTGAATTCGACGTTATGTTAGAAACGGTCAGTGTAACTTTAATATTACGGAACATAAAAGTATAACAATAAGAAAAAATCTTGTTGAGCAACTTTGAAGAAAATGCTCACGAGTTTTAAGATCTTGATGTAAGTTTGACTTTGGAGATATTATATCATTCTAGCAAAGATATCAAAGACATACTTTTATATATTATCTATTGTTGCATCCATCTAATCATTGATACAGGAATAAATATATACGTTTAACTGAATTTCCACATTATTTCCTAAAATCAGAAATCTGCCAACTTCCCAAAATATTAAGTTTAATTTGATTAGAATAGTAAAAATAAGATATTTATTTAGCAAACTGTCCGCCTACAAAATCTCCAATAGGATTTAATTGTTATTGCATCGGATTCAATTGTTCATACAACAATGAGAGGCTCTCGAAGAAAGAATGTTGTTAATATATATATAACGGGACCTGCGAGAAACAAGATATTGCCATGACAAACTGTAAAGAACTTTTTATTTTAAGTGTAACAGTTGCTCTTTTTTTCCCATCAATCATCTGCGTAACTTGTGTATGATACACATAACGTTTAAATCAGGCAGGAAAGGACAGTTGGCCAGTGAATTTTATAAAGCTACAGTGTTTAGTTCACTTTATTCGTGAAATATTCTCGCCAATAAGCAAAAAGTCCAATGATTTTCACTCTAATTGTCACTTAGTACATAAAGATTTAATTCTTTTACATTTAATTTACCATGTCACACAATACTTATGGTGCTAACTGTTAATTACATAAAAAATAATATTATTTATAACAATACATGTATATATACAGAAAGAGGAATTTTTTAACAAAACATATTTTTACATCAGTTCATCCGCATAGTTAGTTGGTGATGTTAATGTATGGTGTGTTGATTTTTTCCTTGGAAAATATATACTGTACAGTCCTGTCAGTACAGAACATTATCCACATTTATACGAGCTTGTATAGTTGCTTGTAGAACTGTGTGTAGAAGCAATAAACTTGACAAATTAAAGAAACAAAGACTTTTTGCTAAATTACATCTAATCACAATAAGAAAATAGCAGTAAATTTAAAATTAATGAACGCTCGCGTGCATCTGTAAACATATTTAAATGTTTCCAAATAATTTACAGAGCGTAAATGTAAATTTATTTGACGTTTCAAATTAACTGCTATGAATTCAATACGAAAAACTTTCGTAAAAAGTGCGACTTCTATTTTTTCTTAGTATTAGTTTCTGCTTTTTTGCATTATAGAAACAGGTATATGTATTATTAAATAATATCAGGAAGCAAATACTTAAATATTAAGTGCTTCCTTACGACTAGTAATCTAAATTTTGGTAACGATACTTTTACAAGAAGGTTGTGCACTATTTATTTAATTGATGTCCAGGTCTAATATAAAGATTATATCTTGTAAATCATTCGTATGCATGATGAAATATCCAAACATGTTTAATTGCTTAAACTAGGGAGCCGTTTTATGGCTAGGATGCATCATGTTCAAAATTATAAAAAGAAACTATTGTGCTGATTTATATCAATCGTGATGAATCAGATTTATTTTTTGTCAATAATATTCGCTTACAATTTCAATATCATTTTTGAATATTTGGAACTTGAAATTAAATCTACAAAATCCTTCGGGACACTTACGAATGGATTTAGAAGATTTCTGCTTAGCACGTACGGTGATTAGTCATGTTTCTAAATGTATATGTCACATGTATAACGCCGTATTTATTTGTGTAATTGTTATCCTGGTGTCTAATTTTCATCCGAATACATATGCCATTTGCTAGGCTTTGTGTCAATGTTTTTCCAATACAATCAATTTATTTTATTTCTCTTTTATGATACAAGTGCAGATCATCTTACTGTAATTTATAAATCTTTCTGCAGGAAACTTTATCATATTGATTCAAAAACCTTATACGTGCCAAAAATAGACCTATTTTAGAAAGTATATCGCTGTGCAAGACCTTCATTTTTGAGATCTGTATCCATAATTATTGATACTATACAAATATTTCACAATAATTAAATAAATAATGATTGGATTAGAAATACTGAACGTATAATTTAGTATTCTTCAACGCAGAATATATTTTTGTAAGACTCCATTCAACTATTGGCTCATTTTGAACATTTTTACGACTCAAAAAGAATTTCTAATGTCAATTTCATTTGCATAAAATATATATTTACTGTTAATATACGTAGCTCCCTATACTTGGAATTTATTTACGAGAAAGTTATGTATATAATTACAAAAGTATATTTGAAATATCAGTTATACGATGAATATAGATATACATTTGTGTATTTTAATTACCTCCAATCGATTTCTCTCGTATAGAACACCACAAACCATCGCTTAAGAGTGGAAACTAAGTCTCTCACCGATAAGATTTATGTTTTTGTTGGCCGTAGAATTTGGCATTTGAAAGACTTTGTATTTTTCTTTCATATTTTAAGGCACATTCGTGCCCCGAAGAAGTTGAACAGTAGTCTATCACGTTCTGTTTAGAACTTCCAACTCTCATTGGATACTGAGAATACTACGTCCAATCGGTGATTCGAAAGATTTTATAAGATCTTTCAAACACGAGTGACTTGACGTTAAAATGTTTCAAAAGTTATATACTTAAATGTCCACGTAGCTATTATCTCCTTAATCAATTGATGAAAATTTTTTAAATACATTATAATATGCGAGGCGTTTTCTTAACTTATCGATCGTTACACAAATATATTTCGACAATATAGAAATCATTAGGAAAATAAAATAAAAAATATATTTCGACTCTTTTTGAGTGGATGTAATGAAAATATAATAATAATTTCGTCAGTGACGATAGACTTAAAAATATTATTACATTAAATATATATAGACGAAGAGAGCGCCTGAGACATTGTACTCACGAGCGTGACAAAGCTTGACAAATGTCGTAATGCCCAGAAAGAAATTATCTGCTCCTACGACTGGCACACAGCTAATTGTACCAATTTATTTCACCAACAATACCTTAAATAAATACATTTATAAGATTAACTGAAGGTATAAATAAACTACAGAGTACTGGAGAAATGCTTCAGGGAGGTTTCACAACCAAATAAATTATCAAAAACAATTAAGACAATTGCAATTTGAAATAAAACTGTCTCATTTGTTATAAATAAATAACTCGTCAAGAAATTAAAATATTAGGAGCTTTTTTAAATATCATTTTTTTTAAATATCGACATATTTTTTGTATTAATTATACAAATATATGTTGTATATTTTCGAAGATTAAATCATAACTGTTTTAAAATATATGAACTCATTATAAGCTTCGTGTCATTGTTTGAAAGATTGAATCAAATTAATTAATTGCTGTCAACCTGTATTTGTTCTACGTAATTAATGGGCTTAAAAATAAAATAATAAAAATATGTCTGCGATTTTAGTTTCATTTATTTACTGGTGTGAACTGAAACAATGCCATAGTTCACTTTGTTGATATATGCAGTACCTTTTTATTTAAAACTATTCATTATTTTGTGTTTCTATAGCAACATAGTTTATTTAACTCAGTTCTTCTTCCCAAGCCTTAAAATTATTCTTCGCCAGGATTACATTTCAGTAGCATCTCCATTACATGAAGATTAAGGACTTTCAGTAATGATTCACGTTATTTTTAAATTCATCCATTTGCTTATTTTCTTTTTAAAAATGCTTTCTTTATTTCTTATCAATTTTTACTTTTGATAATGTTCTGAATTTTATGAAATTGTTGTTCCATTTTCAAATAATTGATTTTCGGGATAGTTTCAATAAGCATAAACGTTTTAAATCTATTTCAGACTGTCCATCGTTACACATAATCGGAAAGCTTTACCAATAAAGACCTCGCCATTAATTTAGAATTTGAAATTTGAAATTAATTACATACTATTATATAGAATTGAAGTTAAATTATGTAAATTATGTTTCTTTTTATGATGATCAAGGACTTGAAAAAGACTATGCAGAAAGAATGCGATCCGTGAACTTGGAAAACACAATCTTGAATCAATATCAATGAATCTCAACTGGGAGCTACTTGTATCCCTAGGGAGGAATTTAAATTATGGCCAGGGGATGACTTGGGGAGGAATATGTATTTCATTAATTGCATCTATATAATGATAAAGAGTGATGATGAAAATAATCATCATCTACGAATGGGGAGGATTGGGAATAGTCTAGATTACCTTAATATAGGGAGGAATGCGATATAGGCTCTTGATTGACACTGATGTCGATGCTTGAATTTTACTCTTATACTTTTAATACAATTTGACAATTACACAGAACAGATATTTTTATTCATTGATTTTATAAATTGAATGGCTGTTTCGATTCAGAAGTATTCGAAAATAGATACTTTATGCAGTTAATATATTGACGAAATTATCTCTTCACAAATAAGAAATAATATTAAATAAATTGTTGAAATAATTTAATTAATTATCAAATATTGTCGAAAACGGTCACAACATTTAAATTAGAATTTACAATTAATTATGAATAATGAGGAAAAATAGTTTTCACCTTCATTCATATTTTAAGATAAAAAATTGAATATTAACTGGTGAAACAAAACTATAAATTACAGAATGACTCGATTTTTCTTTTTTCTTTATGCAAATTTAGAAAAACAGTAAGAAGTTTAATAAAATCTAATCTAAAAGATGCGTTTCGGTATATAATTTAATCCATAATAGGTAATTAATTATTTGCAAAATAGTTAAACGGAAAACAATTTCGACCTTCTGTGACTGAATCAATTTTAATTAAAGCAAAAGCGAGATAAAAAAAATAGCGACTGAAAGATCCCAACGTAGGCACTGCTTAGGTGTCATTCACAGAGTAAGTCTTTTAGGCCTTACGTCTGGCATCGTGCCAGAGTGCCATGCTTTTTTGCTATATGGGGAACACATCGAGAAATAGCGAGTTGTTGTAAATCTCTCGACGTTATTTATGTAATGCATCACTTCAATTAATCCTCTTTGGATGAAAATAAATGATCTACTCGTACAAATAACGGTTATTCATCCTAATTACTTTATAGAGAATTAAATTATACGATGATAAAAAACACTAAAACTTGCTAATAAATAACGAAAGAAACGTCTTTGTGAATATATTGTGTCCTTTATAACTAATTAAGATTCATTCTCTGGCCTGGATTTGGATTTAGTCAAAATATGGGAATTTATAAGAGAATACAACAATACCACTCATGTACAGAATACCATATTTTCAAACAATCTCAGAATGCCTTTACCTATAGGTTAGATGTTCATAAACAGTCTGTTGTTTATAACTGTCTTATATACTGGAACAATCAATCACCTCAGATTACAGAGGCCCGTAGTTTAGCAAGTTTTAGAAATAAAATATGCAAATAATAAAACATGTAATAAACTTCTCCGCCAAAAAGTACATTGTATACTTATCAATGCGCCTGTTACAAACACCATATCTATATCAGTTAATTTAT
>JAJNBS010039474.1:0-10193 GCA_028455975.1 Notopais sp. c TS-2021
TATTTTTCATTTTCATTACAAACATTTTTTATTAATCCAAATATATTTGAACAGAAATGACTGTACCAGTAGTTATATAGCTAAAAGTATATTACATTTTGGACATGCTATGATTCAGGGGTGGGCATCCCCCTTCCCGCGTCCGATATTTTTTTGCCCGCGAAGAGCATAGAGAGTTTTAAATTTTTGTAAATTTAAATTTAAATGAATAAAATAATCATCAACTAATTCCAGTATATATATATTGTATTAATAATATTTTTCCATTATTAGTTTGAACATATAATGACAAGAAAAACATTTTTAAACAAATGTCGTCGACAATGTGTTGAAACAAATATTTTCTTGAATGAAAAAAACACAATATTATTAGAACAAAATAGACGAGGTAGGCAATCTCAAAATTACATCAAGAGAGAGAGAGAGAGACACATCTAGTACCCCGAAAGTTGCATTTTAGTCATACCAATAGAACTAGAAAATATGAAGACATTTGGGTTAAGTCTTCTAGGTGGTCCCGAAGCAAATGAAACATTTATATTAAAATCCACAAATGATAAATGAGTTTTGTTTCTTTTTGAACACTTCAGTGACAGTTGGATGATGAACGAAACACTATTATGGTTGCGGGAGCTGGCAAAACCATCGGAGCTCTCTGCCTCCACCTGTAAATGAAATATAAAATATTTAACTTTAAATCTAGTTGCATTAACATTCAACTTTACGATAAAAATAATGCGATTCGAGCCTTATTTTATTATATCCTCTTCTATTTTGAGCATAATACAGATTGTTTAAAACAATGAATGGTTGGTTGTAGTGTCCGTAATTTGATATATATGAGGACAATAAATGAATATGTATAGCATTTGAACTACTTATATGTGCAAGAGATAACGACCGATATTATGTTGCTTAACCAGCATATTATATTAAGGTCTATTTCCTCACTATTTTAACATATCGTCAGTGACCTTATTTATAATCTATACTTGACAATAAATGGTAAAAATAGATTTAAAAATAAATATCTCTTAATCAGAATCTACTTAAATAAATAAAGCATTACATACAATTAATTCATGATTTATTTCTCAAAATTACAAAATAATGAAGAATTGAAATTCGGAATCAAATATAAATATTTGAGTTGTATTATTTCGTGTGGAAAAATATAATTATTTTTTTATAACAATTTTATGGAATATATTCTAGATTTTATTTCACAGACCACGAAAGTTTTAAATATCTATAAACTCTATAAACTAGATCTAAGACCTAACTAAGCCCATATGGTTTAATCTATAGTTCAACTTTAAAAGTAGTAAAAAACAATAGCCTACATAATGCAATTGAAAAAGTTACTTATTTTAACATTATGTACCGTATGTGAAAAGATAGTAAGATAGTTTATCAATTTTTAAATACTTAATTAATAAAGGAATTGTATATTTTCACTAATAAACTCCAAGAGCGATTGTGTATATCTCCTTTGAAAGACAATTTCAGATAGAACATCTTTATATTGTTTCATAACCATATTTTATTTGGAAAAGAATATCAGGTATTGTGCCCTGTCGTAGAAAATATATATCGCTTAATCTAAGGACCTTGATGATCAGAAAGCATGTATTGATTTTGTTTTGTATAAAATTGTGTAATTAAAACTGTTTGTATTATTATAATTGATCGTTCGGGAGTATTTTTGTAGCAAATGTATTTTTATTCATGTTAAGTAAGGTCGCTAAAAGTCATAAACATCTAATTGAACTTCTATTGAATTAAGGAAGATAAATGGATGTTTCAAATATATACATATATATTTGCATATTTATTGTTACAAATCAATATATGTATACATCGTTTGGGGTATCAGTATCGGCAGAATACTGAAGTATCAGTATCAAGAGAAATTTGCTATCGGCAAATCAGTAATATATTTTATCGATCTGAATTTGCCTTTGATTCACCTAAGATTTACTTTAAGGTGAATAGAGATTGATACACTATATTAATATAATATTGTTACATAGGATCGTAATAAATAATATCAACAATTCTTGTATTTAATTAATTATCATTAACAAATTTGAATCGTGTTTCAAATTCTCAGTTTTGACTAAAATTAAATACGCTCAACTATTTGTTGAAAAATGAAACAAAATAAAATTCCCACGAAGAAATAGATTTTCTGCACTTGTAAGTGAACAACGTCATGTTTATAAAATGTGTGTCAAATATCTTTATTGAGAAAGATTACGAGAATTTAAATGTAGCCTCTTATAATTATTAAGATGATGCGACGATAGCTGACATCTAATCCTTATCGCATGTGATATGACATCAAACAGACCTACAGACAGTACTTAAATAATCCTCGTGGGAGTCTGTTAAACCCAATGAGTGTCCCCGTTGATTGAATAATTTCAATCGAGATTGCTTTGTTCTTCTTAGTTTTACTTAGTATATTTTTTGTTTAACCACAACGAACAGTCATATCTGGTTCCGATGTATGTACTAAAGCAGTTCGTAAGTGAACAATTGTATTAGAAAGTGGTCTCTATATAGCATTACCATATGGTATAGGATACTAAATACTTTAGTAATTAGTTTTTAGTGCAATTTTTTAACAACTTTCTAAAAATGCGAGTAAAAGTGATAATTTCTTTGAGCTTTTTCCTATTTTTTGGATTCACTCAAAGTTTTCTAGATACTGATTTTTATCCTTATGGCGACGCGTCACTGGATAAACGAGTGCCCAATAAGGACGAGGGTTCGACCGAAGAAGTAAAACTCCAAGTCCCATTCGTGTTCTATGACCAAATCTATTTCTCGTATTTCGTAAGTACTCATTTTGATCTTTTATCTTCTTATCATTGACCAAATAGATAACAAACTTCACTTAATTCGCAGTTTATTTCTTTTATAATTACTTCGTAGTACAGTACTGAACATAATTCAATTTATGTCAAACAACACATGTTCTAGAAACATTTTCTGGCCGAAATAATATACAAACTGCATTTATTTTTGATTTTGAAGAAATATTAAAAATTGTATCTTTCATGCCAGTGCTACATTTATGATCTCAATTTAGAAGATGTCAGCATATTTAAATACCCCTCATTGCCAATTACTATTTACCTATCGATAGTTTTATGTAATTATTCGTAATAATATAAATACTGTACGTGAGTTATAATCAAAATAACACATTTTCTCATTATCAGTAATTATAGTTGAGTCATAAGGATCGCGAGTTGATCTATCTATCAATGCATCTAAATTAATTCAGATCTTTTCAGTTTCAGCTGCTGTTAAATTTGAATACGTAAATAATACACTCCTTGAATTCAGAAAATTCTGCCGATTCGGAAAATATCTTTCTTTTATATCAAGAAATAAATAGGAATTATGAGCGTAAATTAATTAAATGATTCTATTAAAAAAATGTACGTTTAAGAAATTACAGAATTGTTGATTTCGATAAATGAAACAAAAACTTCCTTTTATATCAAGTAATGATTAGCATTGTCAATGATATTGAAAAGCTGCTTTAATAATGAAATAAAATATATCTCATCTAAAAATATGTATTTTCAACACGCCACTTAAAACCAGATTTAGAATATCCATAAATTATTAAACTTACAATAATTTAACGTGATATGATTTTATATTGAATAAAATGCCCCATATATTCAACCATTTTTATTATAGATTGTTTAATGCATTATTCTCTCGAGCGTTTGTCATTGGAATGATCACATTTATATTAAAATCAATTAAACTATAATCAGTTTGTATATAGAGAGAAAAACATGATTTTATTATTATAAATATCAAAAGGGATCCCAGGAAATAGTCACTGTTTCCCTTTCCCGGGAATGAATTCTGTATAATACCTACCTACAGGATCCCGGATGGTAAATTGAACACTACAATAAAACTATTCTTTATAAATTTATCATAGGATTGCACAGTATCTTACTTCGTCGTACGGTAATTCGTATACCCGACGACTCTTCTACTAAATGATATTTTTAAATATGTAATACAAAAGTAATGTAACTTAACTTTTTTTCTTAATAGATTCTAATATTCTTCTTAAATAAATGATTCTTTTAAATATATAATACTAAAATTAAGCAAATATAATTTCATGAAACCTTAGCTATATAATCTTTAAGCCAATCACAGAGAATCTAAAAAAGAAAGCAAAATGTATTTTACTGTCTTTAAACATTACAAAACTTGATTCTCTATAGAACAAATAATGAAACCTAGCTCTTACTACCACTAGGTCATTCATGTATAAAGCAAAATATTTATTATCTTTTATAAGATTTCTCAATAAATGTGACCCATAAATTTTTTATTGGTCCGGTGTGCAGCCTGAAACGAATTAAAAACTATTGAATTAACTGTTAAATTCGATAAAATAAAACATGACAAAATACGGTAAATTAATAAAGATTGTGAAAATAAAAATAACTGATAACTGATGTGTCTCGAAACTAAATCAACTCACCATTACGGTACTGTATAAGCAAGTTATATAGAACAATCTTATAACAAACAAAGTTCATATTTTTAAAGTTGAGGTTCTATAAACGACACTGGTATATCAGGTTGCAATTCTTTTTATCTCGTTTAATTATAGTTTCTAGTTAAATATAGAGTGTCACTTTCATCAAAACAATCTCGATTTGTTTTTCTGTATTGAGTATGCATGGTCTCTACGACTTTACAATCTATATAGAGTTATAGAATGTCATAATGAGGTCGTCCATCGGCAATCGCAAGTTAATTGGACAATAATTTCCCGGGAAATCATTTGTCAATCCTGGGATATCAAATTTATATATTTTAATGTTATGTTTATATCTCAAAACTTTCATATAAATAGTTATAAATGTCAAAGATTCTTTGAAATTATAAATCACCTATAATTGATTAGAAATCCATAACTATTAATTACACAACTAAACTTTACGATACTTATAACATAACTAGAGTAAAAATTAATAACTTAAGATTAAGATTTCAAACTTAATATTAGACATTATAACCTATTATCAATACGTACTGTTCTGTTATAGAAATTTTTAATATAAAGTTCTTAATTCAAAAGAAATTGTATTTTTTAAGTCTTTTTTTATGTACAAAGTGAAACTTAGAAACTAAATTTAGTATAGGCTCTAATAAACATTTTACGGTAAATTACATAAAAGAATGTCTCCTGTCAGATGTAATTTACAAAATGTATCAAAATTAAAGATTTTATACTATCTTAGCTGAATTTATCGTAATCATTTCAATGGTTCTTAATGAGATAATGCATAAACAATTAGTAAAATAGAGTTTAAACACTATAATTTTATATTTATAATACCTTTAATAATGTTTATAAATATTTTTTTTCTGGGATCAATACGGTCAATTAATAAATTCATGGTTTTATTGTCCATTGCTGTCGAAATACTCACAAAACAGTTCCCATTTCTCCGTCTAAGTCAATTTAAGATATATGACATTATATATGTTTGTCATATTGGTTGCTTGTCACATCAACTTGTTCTTTTAAACTAAAGTGATCTAATTTGACCTAACCTGACCTGGTCAATGGTTTATTTAAAATAAAATGAACTACAAATTAACCAAAAATGCAATATGTTCTCCATCCACAAAAGAGACCTCCTAATGCAAAAACTTAACTGACAAAAATCGATAATAAATTACATTTTAAATTTAGGAAATATAATTACAATTTTATTCCCAAATATTTTGTACTTATTCACAAGTGAAAGTTTATAGACATTCGATAGAAATATTTTAAAATTCGCAAATTGCCCGTCAGCATCTGATTTATGTGGTCAACATGCAGTAAGAAGATGAACTGAAAGCAAAATAAAACTAGAAAGCAGAATCCGATGGAATACTTTTGAATGATTTGGCAATCATAAAATTTTTCGACAACGAAAGGTTTAATAAATAAGAATTTTCAAAATTTCAAAATATTCTTGATATTTTTTATAATTCCAGATCAACGTGAATGGTATCATATCTTTCTTGACGGAGATTCCGTATTTCTTTAATTCCCAATTTCCTTTGGACTACCCCGTCATTGCTCCATTTTATTCCGATATTGACACTTCTGCCGCTGGAAATATCTGGTACAGGTGAGTAGGAATCACCATCAATAATCAATAATTTTAAATTAATTTTTTAAACTGATATAATTGACATTAACTATTGACCCAATTTCAGAGAGACGTCAGATCTAAAAACCATACAGACAGTAACTGACGATTTGAGAGAGAATTTCGAGAGCGCTGCTCAATTTACTCCTACGAGCGTGTCAATAATTACTTATGATTCTGTAGGAGCCTATCAAGGTCGGACAGATAAAGTGAGAATTTAATCAATTAGTTATTTATTAATAATTTTTTTCAGTTTTAGAATCATATTGGAAGTAAATTATTTAAGAAATTCGTTCATTTTCCCTTAATAGGAATAAATATTCGTTTCATATATATAGCTGAATACGTTTCAAGTGCTCCTGATTACCGATTCTATCGACTCTTACGTGATCTTCTACTATGCCGAAGGAGGCTTACAATGGCTTCAAGGAGACGGTAAAACATCGGGACTCCCTGACGCTCTCGGTCAAGCAGGATTCTTTACAATGGATGGGAGGCTTTATAACTTGCGAGGATCCGGAACAGATCAAGTCAGAAACTTGGACAAGTAAGAAACTATTTTGAGAAAATTAACATTTTTAAAATATCGTAAGTTTTTCGAGTAAATGACATTTTTACTTTATCAGATGGAGTAACGTAGATCAACCTGGAGTTTGGATGTTTAGAGTTGGCAAAGTGGGCCTTGGCAAAAATATTCAATCACCGAACATTGTCGAACAAAGCTCCGTTCAGTCTGAATTAGATTTCGAAACCTGCGCTACTGGGGGAGCTGTCTGTCACTCATCAGGAAGCTGCGTGGACTATGAACCAGGCTTCTGTTGTAGATGCAATGGAGATTCCTATGGAAATGGAATTAATTGTTTTAAAAAAGGTTCCACACCATTGACATAATCGAGTATTTAAAACAAAAACGTTGGTTTCATGCGACCCAATTATATTCTTTTTATTTAGATAAAATTGCTATTCTAAAATCAATTTTCTTGAACTAAATATATTTGTTATAAGTTATTTTTATTACAGATGCCCCTATTCGAGTCCAAGGAAAAGTGTCTGGCAATATTAATGGCATTGATATCGTGGACGGTGATTTACACTCTTATGCCTTAGTCGGTGAAGGAAGAACCTACACTGCAGTATCCAGAGTTCCTAAAGAAATTGGTTTCGACCTTCAGACATTGTCTGGTATTGGAGAAGGAATAGCCTGGTTGTTTGCTTCCACAAAAGACGAAATTCCCAATGGATTCACTTTGACTGGTGGTTTATTTAATCGTTCGGTTGAAATTTACTTTCAACAGTCTGGTGATAAGGTGATGATTGAACAGAGCTTTAAGGTAATTTTATTAATATTCGACGGTAATTATTTTTCCGGTTATTTGACACCATTGTTTTGTAATTGGTGGAGAATCTTAATCGATCCTTTATTTCCAGGGTCTTGACGTATTCAATAATGTCGCAGTGTTTACAACTATTTCTGGTTCGTTACCAACTATTCCCATCGAATCGGAAATACAAGTCGATGCCTTTACAGAAGAAATTACGAGGGTTCATTCAGGTAAATGGCGAAATTTCGCTGTTTATTCAAACATTTTAACTAATAATTATTTCATTTCTTTATATTTTGATCAACAGGTCAATTAAGGTCACAATCGAATAGGGCATTCAAGCTGAAAGGTCAGATAATTGAGACTCCTTATTCCGTGAAAACTGTGATTAATTTTCATGATTGCGAGAATCGACCAAGAGATCCTGAAATGGATACATTCAGATTTAAGGTTTGACAATTTTCTATCGAATTTTAAGTTAAATCATTTTCTTGATGAAGATTCTATATTGATCGTATTGCAGGTGGCGGAAAATATTTATATGAGATTCGATGAAGCTGAATCGATTGTTCGCTTCGCATTTGTCGCCAAGATCAGCACTTTAGAAGGTAAAATATCTCATTGCAATATATTATATACTGTAGTTAGTAGGTTAGGTTACCTTACCATTAAATAACATAGTTAATTTAATCTAGTTCAATGTAGACCACAAACAAAATATTTGATAGATTCCGCTATGGTCTAATTCATTATATTATTAATTAAAGTTGCTATATTTATATAAAAACTTGATTATTTTATGTGTTATCTATAATAGTCTTTGATTCTGAACCTAGTTTTCATTTTATCGATTGTAATTTATTACAGCCGAGGATCCTTGCATCAAAGGAAGAGAAGAATGTTCTGATACCAGCCAATGTATCGTAGACGGAGATGATTTTAGGTATCACACAAATTATTCTACTTGACTATAAAACTTTAGTTTTAGTTAGCTTAGTTATTGACGAATGTTTAAAACAATAATAAATTTGTTGTTTTCATTACAATTTTGAGACAAAAATTATGACGATTGTTGAAAACAATAGGAGAGAGAGCGTTGAAAAGCAATTGTTTATTTGCTCAATGAAATTGAAATATTCCAGATGTGTGTGTGAACAGGGCTTCGAGTTCTTCTTTGATTCGTCCACCAACTCAAGAATCTGTCTCGATCTGAATGAATGCGAATATGGACATAATATATGCGATACTAATGCTCTTTGTCTCAACACAGAAGGATCGTTTTCTTGTCAATGTCGGGAAGGATTTGTCGGAGATGGATATCACTGTCAAAGTAATTTTCAGGATGATTTTACGGTTTTACGGTCTAGAATCTAGATGCTTACTTGATAAATTCATCAAATAGTAATAGTGACTTTTGATTATATTTTTGATATTAACATATTATTAACATGTTATTAACATCTCAGATTCAATCATTGATTGGATCAATTCAAGTTACATAATCCACAATTAAAAATAAAGTAATTTATGATGACCTATTAAAAAACTGAATGACTTCTGCTTGGTAAATTTTTTGTATTTATTTGTTGTATATAACGAATCATATCTGATTTATTTCAGGTGAAGTCACATGCAGTAATGCTGGATGCCACGTGGATGCGTTTTGCGAGGAGATCAACGGTCAACCAGAATGCAATTGTAATGTTGGATACTCAGGAGATGGCTATTTCTGCTCTCCTGACTTCACTGATGGTAAAAATAAAAATTCTACACTTGCATGTTTTTTCTATCAAAACAAAGATTTAACAAAAATTAATTTTCATTTAGATTATTTCGTGAAATCAATTTTGTTATTTCTTAGACCGATAATGAAATGATTTAATCTGCGGAATTAGAACTAAGTGTAAACTTTTAATTTACATTGTTAAAAAGAACTCATTAACAGTACAATAATATATTAGAAGCTTACAGAGCCCAATCTTTTTATATAGAATGTTTATTTTTATAGATAGCTGTCATGTTGCTCAAAACTGTTCTCCTTACGCTGAATGCGTTCCTGAAGGAGATAGATATGTGTGCAGATGCTTCGAAGGATATCTTGGAAATGGTTATCGTTGCGAATTAAGTTCTTTCCCATCTCCTATTTTGCCCACCTACCCACCAGAATCTAATAACTACGACCCATTCCCAGATGATATACAGTCGGTATCGGTAAGTCGTGGTACTAGATTTATGTTAAATTTACGGAACGATGGTCATCGAGAGAAAAGAAGCGGTTTTATTTATGAATACTTGGTGTTTTTTTCATAAAAGAATCAATCCTATTTATCACTCTTTCCTCTTAACCGTGGGTCAAATAAACACTTGCCCTCCTTTCTGTTTATTGAGTTTACATAAAATCTATTCAATTATTTTTGCTAGAGCCTAGAAAGAGGATAATATTTACGTCATCAACGAAGTAATGCTAAATAGAGGTCAGAGTGTTTAACTAGAGGATCATTATCTCTAAAGTAGATGTTTGACTCTCCATTTAAGAGAAATGCGTTCAGAGATCTTTACAAGAAGAAAAAAATGATTCGAATATTATTAGGCGTATTTTCGTGTCCAATATAAAAGCGATTTCGATCGGAATAGACTTGTGGAAAGTATTGTCCACCAATAGAAAACC
>JAJNBS010041686.1:0-10864 GCA_028455975.1 Notopais sp. c TS-2021
AGGTCCGTATTCTTCAGTTGGGGTACTAAAGGTCCGTATTCTTCAGTTGGGGTAAATCAAAGGTCCGTGGTCTTCAGTAGATCCTGCTCATGTAACTGTAAAAAGACTACGAGTTCAAAGGTCACTGAAACAGGGTATGGATACCGTCCTGGGTATTTGATTTGATGCGCAAGCTGTAAAAACACTTTTAATTTCAATTCAATATGAAAAGTTGCCCAATATTATTTATTTGCAACGGGAGTCCAGTCGGCCTACTGCCAGAGTTGCCAGATCTGTCCTCTCATGGAGAATCTGTCGTTTTTAGGTACTGTTGTCCCCCAAAACTCCATATAACTGGGACAGTTCCAAATTATCTCCTTTTTTTAGGAATTTATCAGAAGGTAATAATAGAAAATACACTTTACCTTCATCTTTATAACGGTAGTGATAAATATAACACATTTATAGTCATTTACAACATTTAAGTTGTGTTTAGGAATGAATGGTGCCAAATATCAATTTATTGTTATTCGTGTTTCTTGCAGGTCTTATAATTTATTGCGGTTTATTTTTAACATAAAATAACACGGTTTGATAATATTTAATATTATCAAACCTCTTTTAAAAAATATATAACATTGATTGTCCCTAATTATTGGGGTATTTGTTCCCTTTTCAAAAATATCACATGGCAACCATGCTTATGGCATACGAGACAGTCTTGTCACCAATGTCATCATATGTCGTGGATTTAAATTTAATCATTTTGAAATTAAATCTATTATTTTTAATAATTTAGCTCGTTAAAACTTTTGGTTACTTCTAATTTATGTTTGTACATGTATATAAGAAGAAAACTACATATATATATATTTAAAAATTATCTTGTTACTTTCTTATGGTTAAGGCTATTTGATTACGTCACTCATTCATTATCAAAAGAAGAGCAATAAATACGATTGAAAACGTTAATTGATAGAAAATCATAATTGTTTTTTAACTGCTGTGGTGACTCAGTGAGGCTGAAATTTGTTACAATATTGTTGAGTGTTAAACTGTGTCGTATTGTTGAAAAAGTGAAATTTTATTTCTATATATATTGTTTATTATTAAAATTGAATATTGATAAAAATATATATATATTTTAGTTATTTTTAATATTTATAAATTAATAATGTTTTGCTTCGGGGCCCACATAGAGCTTTTGAGGGCCGCATGTTTGACACCACTGCCGTAAATCCAAAAATATATCGAGTACGGTATTAGGAATAACATATATCAAATTATAATAATTCAAACATCAACCTTAAATCAAGATATTCAAGAAACTTTTTAGAATATAATATTTAGAATTTTAAATACCGTAATTCTTGAGATCAATTCTTTTTGATTTACTTATCTGGAAATATTTTTCAATTTCTTAAGAACTGTTTTGAAATTATTATAATTCTGAATATTTCATTTTATAATTAAAGTCTAAAGATAATTAATTAAATTTTCAGTGTTTCTCAAAATTTTCTATTAAATAAATGTTTTTAAACGACATGTGTTACTGGTCTGTCCTGTGGTCACTTAATCACAGGACACCTTAATTTCTAAATTTATCTAGTATAAATTGTTATATGTATTCACGATAAATAATATCTATATAAATTTGTTTGATTAATTATTGATTTAAAATTATATAAATATGATATTTTCACATTGTTATTGTAAACAATTCGTTTTTTAAACTTTAGTTTTACATTCACGGGGTTATTAAAATATGAGCAAGAAATGACTATCGTCGCCGCCCCCGCCCTCCGTCTCCGGTTACAGTAGAATCAAAGCTTTATTAAAAAATATTATAGGTAGCATCCTCCAGATTGATTATTAATAGGTTTAATCCAGAATTTAATTGAAATTATCATTATAAAAGATGAGGAGAAAAACAACAGTATTTCTTTAAACTTCCAATTAATTGTAACTCATAATCTTTCCTGTTATTTTCGATTTATCATTTCATTTTGTATTGCTTTGTAATCATTGACATATTGAATGTCATAGGTCATGCGGGTGACCTCAAAGTAGATCAATAAAAATATATGTCGTTTGAATCTTAAGATAACTTATTATTTTCATCAAACTGATCATTTTTCCCATTTTTATTTCTGATATCGCATAGTCCTTTTGTTTGATTTATCAATAAATAGTTAAGTAAGTCTTACACAATTTATAAAAAAAACAGGTCTCAATCTATTATTATTATAATATTTTTTATATGTGGCCCCTGAAACTATTCAAAATTGAAAAATGGACCGACTATCAAAATAGTTTACCCACCCATAATTATATAGTGCACATCCAGTTTTATAGTTTTTGGGATAATGGTCCGCTATACAAGACTCGTTATTATACCGGGAAAGTTCTTACAAATTTTGGTTCGGAAAATCTAGGCAGTATGATTTACACTAGGTTCATAAATTACCGTTTATAAGAAGGCGTAATTGTTATGTATCGGCTGGAAATATCGACTCTTGATAATGGCTCTGAACGAGAGATGGATTAATCGTCAGCTTTGATGATTCGCGGTCTGAATCTCCTTCAAAATATTACAAGTAGTTTTCAACCCTTTCCGAAAGAATTGCCAATATAACCATAGGGTCTTCCTGTACAAATTACATACATGTACCAGAATACCAATTGGTCACAAGCCAATGTGTAAATTATTATTGAATGCTTAAGTTAATTTATTGGGACTTCTGGTTTACAAGTATCCGCTGTTATTATAGCTATTTATGATATATTTATTCTAGGCTATAAATATATGCATAGCACCAACAAATATATACCATAGATCCAGGTATAACGTACGATTTTAAAGTTGTTAAGATACCGGTACAGTTAAGTTTATTTATTTTTAGTTAATAGTTTATTTATTTTTAGTTAATAGCGTATATAGAATAGAATTTAATAATCCAATGCTACGGTCATTGACTTATTGTTAGAATAAACAACCGTAGATAGTTCAATTTCTAGAACCGCGGGACTTCCAATGGGCCGTAATGATTGAGCTTAGAATCACAGGTAGCGAAAACCCTTTTAAGAAATTCTTACGTAAGGTGCGCATTAGAGAGTGATTCTCATTTTATATATAGCAATATATTAAGAAATTTATGATTCACAACATCCAACTAAATTTAAGAGGTTGGTAATTTTAAAATATTTTGGGAAGGAAACTAATATTCGGTTTTGGGGTTAAATTATCTTAGCTTCCATTTGATTTATTCATAGGCCTACAAATTTTATGAAGGCCTGTTTCCATACATTAAATGTATGAATTTATATTTCGTCAAAATTGAATTTGTTGCATGAAGACTTAAGTTTTAAAATAAATTCACTCTTTCTACTTGCATCAAAGAGTATAATGTTGAAATTAATTTGCAACATTCAATGTAGCTACTTATTTCGCTTTGGTACCAACATTTTGGCTAAGCTCCCCCACCCCTCATTGAACTCCCAATTATACCTTTGCTTCTGCCATCATAAAGAGGAGCCTTATAGTACTAGCCAATAAGGTCGATAATCACTAACAATAATTAATTCTTTAGTTTCTACAAGATTCCCACAATTTTTAAACTTCAGCTACTTAGCGAACATTAGATACAGGAAGTGTGTTCGAATCTGTACACTCACTAAAGGCTTTGGCTTCGTCAGAATCAAAATACAGGTTTATTTCAAATTAACTTTTCCTTAATGTTATATTTTCTTCAGGATACTTTCAGAGAAGGCTCATAAATACATTAACTAAATTACTTCGGATGCCATTGCAACATTAATATTACTAGATGGCATAGGTTAGTCGCATAATGTAACCGTTTGGTATATATATTAAATTTTATTCTTTCAATCCCCTTCAGGCATTTTACAAAGCCAATTATTTTATACTTAATGTGCAAAGTACTTTTAATTATTTTACGCCATAGAAAACTGCGTAGTTTTTATTAGAGCAGTGAACTCAGTAATTATTTTCGAAAATAGTTCATGTATAATTTTGAGTTCGGTTAACTAAAATGATATTTTTAATGCTTCTAATTCGGAAATAGTTTCCCCGAGTAATTTTGCTCGTACAGTTCCGAACCAATTGTGACACCTGTCTGTATCCTGGATTGTTATTGGTCCAAGTTATTTTCCCACCGATTTTCCAGTAGTTCGTAAATATAAAATTAAGGAGAATAAAAGCTTTGGTCATAAATCAGAAAAATACAATTTAATTTTCCTTCATTGGAATATAATATTTTTTACACGATTTACACATGATAGTCCGAGTAGGTTTACACACCATAGTAACATAATATCAAAATGAGTTATTTACAAATAACAAACAGGGTTGTATAATACCCTACTAAGGACTACATAGGTCACACTGGATAATTTGGATTTGGTTCAAGTACTTTTGAACAAAATATATTCAGTACAAGTACAAAGTTTTTCTAATATTAGAGATAATAGTAAAACTATACTGCGTTCAAATGTCGAAAGTGTGTAGAATTGTGTACTTTAAGTACTGCAACTTATATACACAATTCCACACACTTGTACTGGTCTTCCAGTGGTTGTAGTCATTTGAAAAAGTCAAATGTACTTTTACACGATTGAAAACTCTGTACTTGTATTTTTCTTCGTATAATGCACCAATAGTGTTATTATTTTTTCGAAAGTACTTGAACCTAAGCCTGCTTGGAATCCCGCTAAGGATGTCCAGTATAGACGCTACAAAGACTAGTCAAATTCAACATAAAACTATTGTGCTTCATCTAATCGTAATTCGTAAGGCACATATATTAAATAAGGAAATGATCACAATTAACAAATATGAGATCTGGACATAATTCATAGTACAACAATTGTCACACATAGCACAATAATTGTATGCACATAATTCAAAGTACAACAATTGTTACACATAGCACAATAATTGTACGCACATAATAATTTTCATTTAAAAGGTACATATCGATATATCAATTTTTTTTACGACTAATTACTCTATACAATTCAATGTGAGCGAGATACGAAAACTCTTATCTCTCCTATATGGAATGAAGTAATATAAATTTCCTAATCTAGCCCGGGAGGGGCACGTTAAATGCATATCGAATATAACAATAAAACAATATTAAATTTAATTAGCTAACCTAACCAATTTGAAAAATAATCTCGCAAAATATTCACCAAATATCGCAGCTAATAATTAAAATTTTTTGAGCAATAGTATCGAGACTATCTACGCCCATCCCCGAATCAACAGGAACGGGCGAATAATGTCATACGTAACAAAAATAAGTCGGCTAAAGTCCTAATAAAAAAGGCTAACAGTAACATTTGGCAAAACGAAAAAATTATTTCTAACCTTAATAGTCATAAATTATTCTTTGGAAAAGGACTAAGACGTAAGCTCAATTGCAAAATTCACCTCAGAAAAATTGATTTTAAAACAGTAAAAATTGTCCCTCGCCCGAATTTTCGTACCCCAATTAATAAAAAATAATCTGGAAAACAATTTTTAAGAAGTGACGCAAAACGAACTTCGTTAAAAAAAAGTGTACAAAAAAATAAAATAAATTTACTTCAATTTTATATAGGTTTTCCTATAATGTAAACTATAAAAAAATGTTAAATTTCCTAAATGGTAATTTGTACAAAATATTTTATACTAAATGTTTATAATAAATACAAATAACAATTTACTATAAAATATATTCCATCCTTGGCTATACCTCAGTGGCGATGTAATTTTCTTCTAAATGTTCTTCAATGACGTACACTGAGGATGGAGTCGTACACGTGCTAGGTGAACACGTCGATGTTAACGTATTCGTGGAAACGCACACGTCAGGAGCACACAGGTTAGGATTCATAACCGCGCTCGATCTTTTTAAAAAGACGTCGCTGCAAAAAATGAATAAATTGTTAAAGGCGAAAATTATAAAATATATTGGAGGACATTTCGGATACATTTTTATAATTAGTTTTAATTAAATAAATAAATTATATTCTTACCTATGACTTTGAGTGCGAGATAGATAAGGGTCGGGAGTTTTACATATATTGACCCCAGGGTCGATGCTTCCCACGGGAGAGTTCCTGCTCATCGTGTAAGCATCGAGGTCCTTCTCCAATCTGGACGCCAAGGACTGTCTCGAAACGTCCGTATTCAGGGTCTTAGTGCTTCTGGCAGGAGCTACTGAATAGGCATTTTCGAGGACATTTTTTTGACAAGTATATTCGTGATGCACTGAGGGAAGTTGCGTATTTAGGGGCTTTGTGGGGTACTCCAGAGAGTTAAAAATCATGCCTCCGTGAGCGAGGTTCTTATTGTTGACTGCGTTATGCACAGCATTGCGTTCGTTCTGGCGACGGGCTTCTTCGTCGTGATACATCAACTCGAGTTTGCGTTTTCGTTTCATGCAACAGATGACCAAAGCAGACACGATAGCGAGTACTGGAACCGCCACGCTGAAGGTCACTATGAGCACAATTTGCATCGCTGACATCGGAGCCATTTCTTCTTTATCCTTCTGAAGGAGATGCTGTAGCAATGTACACCGAGGTCCGAGAACTCCTGGGGGGCAAAGGCATCGATATCCTACAGATAATTCAGGAGCGTCTCTGCATCCACCACCGTTATCGCAAGGATTGTTTTCACACGGAGAAATTGGTAAGGGCACCTTCAGGTTGCATTGCCTTCCGCTCCATCCGGGTCGACACTTGCACTGGAAATTGTTGACGCCATCTATGCAAGTGCCACCATTGCCACAAGGGGAGGTATTACAGTCATTCACATTAGTTTGGCACAGATGTCCCACGAAACCAGGAGTGCATTTGCACTTAAATTCACCGATTTTGTCGAGGCACTTGCCTCCGTTCAGACAAGGATCGTGGGCACAATCATCTTCGTTTAGTTCACATCTTGCACCGGTATAACCCAATGGACAGACGCACGTAAATGACTTGTGCTCATCAACGCATAATCCGTCGTTAAGGCAAGGTGAAGACATGCATTCGTTGACGGATGCTTCGCAGGTAACTCCGACAAAACCGTCCGGACAATGGCACTGAAATCCCACCGGAGTGTCCGTGCAAGCGGCTCTATTTTTACACGGTTTATCACTGCACGTTTGTCCATTAAGTTCACAGTATCGTCCGGTGAACCCCGGTTTACATTGACAAACAAAGCCTTCATTATCTGTATCCAAACATGTACCTCCATTTCTGCAAGGATCGTTGGAGCAACTGTCGTTAAGAATCTCGCAATTTGTCCCATTATATCCCGTAGGACACTGACACGAATAGGAACCGGGTGCTGTATTGAAGCAAGTGGCTCCATTCTTGCAAGGTTTGTGATTTGTGCAGTAGATTAAATCCTGGTTACAGAACAAACCACCCCAACCTTCTTTGCAACTGCATTCCCAAGGCTCGTCGCAGGTACCGTGAAGGCATCCGGGATACACAACGCATTGATCGCATTTGGATCCTTCCCAACCAGGTGGACATCTAGAAAAAGAAAAACAAAATTCGGTTAGTTCTTGAACCAACCTTCATAATAATAGAGCTACATTGACCGCTCTAACAAAATGATAGGCTACCTGTAGGCCCACTTTGATCATATTCGTAGCTTCTCCCCGCTATAACCATTGGAGAATTTCCCCATCAATAATAATTTTACGGCAACTCAACCCTTTAGATTAAAATTATTCATTAGTTTTATATTTTATGACTTAAGTCTTTTGGTTTCAAATTTAATAAATATTTATTTTTAGTAGGTCAGTTGAGTCAATTCTTAATTATAATGATACCGTAGAATAATATTTCTCGCTCGAATAGACTCGTTTTCATTGATAGAAAGTTGCAATTTTATTCTATTTTTCTTTAGGCTTACATTGACAAATAATAATTATAATAAGTTATAGCTACACATGTTAAATTAAGGATTATACATCGTGTACTTACTTGCATTCGTTGGGTTTAGTACAAGTTCCTTGACAACCAGGACTGCAAACAGCTGTAGAAAATAAAACAAGAATAAGTAAACATAATGACAAAATACATGCATGTATTGCAGTAAATCGATCCACTAATTTTGTTCATATTTATGTCTATCTAATGGAAATGTTTTCAAGCGCTAATGGACAATCACTCTTAGCGTCTCGATTAAGGAAAGTGGCTCATAGTACAACGTTATTAGCTACGTGTCTCTGAATCAATAAGAAATTACTTAGGAAAAGTCTACTATTGGATCGGGATAAGTCGGCTATACAGTAGATTGGTGCAATTTAGACCAATTTAATAAAAGGAAATTTATTAATGCTTTTAAAAAAAGAAATAAAGTACAGTCAAGTTTATTTGACCTTAAAAAAAATGATAAATGCTTACGTTTATTGCAGTAAGAAACTGGGTCTTTCCATCCAGGTCGACAGACGAGATCTCCCGTTTCACTGTCGCAAGTATAATGGCCGAAAGTATCGTCCCTTGGTCGACACCATTTACGGCAGCCCTTTCCGTGATAATGGACCTGGCAGACCGCTCTGTATTTGAATTCCAGAGAGGCATCACCACTAATGTGAACATCTTCTTCCCAGGTTTTATTAATAGTAAGCCATTTTTGGCTCATAAGTCGTGTCACCAAAACAGGTCCTGCAAATAATAAAATACAAAATTAAGCAAGATAATAATAAAAAGTTTCACTTTTAACATCAACTGTACATGATGTACGGTACGGTAAGGTACGGTACCGTAACATTACCGGTATCTTATAGAATTAAGACTTCATATTCTATTACCGTACGGTACTTTTTTAATGATAAGTTTATGTACCGTAGGTAATAATATATATAATTGTACACACAATGCCGTTATATTACAAAATATATTTCAAAATACGATAAAGAAATGATGATAATTATTTATTCTGTAAGTAATAGTTAAACAGTTTTACAACGTTGCCAATCTTAAAATGCATGTAAATTTAATTGCTGGTGTATATACGGTATATTAAAACCTTTTTTGCATGAAACATTAAACTTGGCATCAGCGCAAGCTGCCCAACCGTGAGAACTTCTTCAATCATGCACTGTTGCTTATTCAGGCATCTGGAAGCCTCAAGCTCTTCTTCAGTGAAGAAAAGTTAAAAAAAACTAATCAAAGACTGATAATGCTATATAAAGTGACCAGTTTTTCCCTTTTTAAGTTTTAAAAGAAGATTCCAAATAGGTTTAATACGGTACCGTATTTGTTAATTTATATATTAATTCATAAAGCAAATGTTATATATGGCAATTTATTGTTATTAGAAGTCAGTGAAGCGAGTAATCCGGATAGCAAACATCAAGTCGCTTGCTTGATCAATGAAGCCAAGGAGCCAACAGCTTCGAATTCTTCTTCATTTATGGACGACTAGAAACAAGATTTAATCTACGTCTATCAGGGAACAGTTAATACGGGTAATTTTAAGAAGTAAAACCGATAGTCAAGGTATGATAATTGCGTACAGTTATATATAAAGTGTATCGTACTATTAATTAAATTGGATTAGAATTACGCACGTTTTAATGACATATCTGGGCCTAATTTATTTAAGGAAACGACGGGAGATATCTTGTCATAATTTTAATTTAAGGAAACAATTTAATAGTTGAAAAGGGTGTGCAAAATGGGATCTAAATGCCCACTGGGTAGACGAGAACGTATCCTGTTAGAAACAGACTTCCTTTCTAGAGGATTTTCCGGCAGTCCACAGTCAAAATATTCCCACTCCTGTACTACCATTCGCATATCATAACAGGCCTAATAACAACGGTCAAAATACGTATAAACAATTTAAAATGCCTGTAATTACGAACATTCTTATTTAATAGTGATCAGTAAGTAGATTGCGGTGCAATTTTAATTAATTATTAAGATTTAGTAGGTACCATAAGGTACAGTAGTATAGAAAACTACTAAATACCTGTATGGACTATATATAAACAATATACACATTTTTAATTTACTTTCGGACATTTGATTTATCATTGAAAAAGAAACATTTTCCAGCAATTTCCGAAAAACTTTCCCACAGTTAGGTCAAAAATTTCACCTGGAAATGTGTAATTTTCTCAATTATTGAGGAAGCAACTCGAAACTTATATAGCAGTGTATTAGCGAGGCCCAGAAAGGACAAATTCTCTGCACATAGGAAGCACTCTTTCCTTTCACCTGTTTACCCTTGTTGGTTGGTCATTTAAATTAAGATAGGATGTGTTTAGTAACCTAAATACAATTAATTAGCTACCTACAAGCTCAAAATTAGGCTTCAACAATATAGTTATGGTTTAGTTTTCTAAATATTTTTAATTTAATCACAATTTTATTACCGTAATTATAGAATAGTTCAAAATTTATCAATAATATTAAAAAAGATTCAATCATGAATACAAAAGATACCGGTATTGCTTCTTATAGGACCTATCGGCGCAGTATAAAGTAGCTAAAACACATTAATTGCGTACGGTACATGGGTAAACGGCAAGCAGCAAACCCTTTTATCATAAAAATTCGCCCTCCCCTTAATCCTAGAAGTTCACCCCACTGTACATCTGTTACCGTATATATCTTTTGTAAAGATCCAGATGTTAAGGATTCAAGTTTGATAGCTAGCAACGCTTCTTGGGACTATTGTACCAGTACAATAATATTGTACCGTACCTTAACTACAATACGAAATATTGTAATTTAATAGTTTAAATAACCTAACCATTAAATATAGGCACAATATTTTCAATCATTCTACGGTTTGGGTTAACAATTTAAAATCTTTAAACTCAATTATTGTTTCGGATTTAATTCATTATTGTTCAAATAAATT
>JAJNBS010042106.1:0-21613 GCA_028455975.1 Notopais sp. c TS-2021
AAGAGGGAGGGCGCTACGACTTATCCATAGCGTTGGGGATTCTCGCGGCTTCTGAGCAAATTAATGCAACGACGCTCGAACGATTTGATTGCTATGGTGAGCTAGCGCTCAGTGGTGAATGTAGGGCAGTGACTGGTTTGCTACCAGCGCTGATATCCAGCAAAAAAGCCAACAAGCAGGTGATAATTCCTTACGACAATCGATTAGAAGCATCGCTAGTTAAAGAGTTGTCAATATGGACGGCGGATTCTTTAGTCTCGGTTTGTGCGAGCCTGAATGGTGGCACACCGTTGCCATTGCTCGACATACCCGATGCCACTTTAGAGCCTCGCTTTGATATTGACCTCAGCGAAGTTTACGGTCAACACCGAGCAAGGCGAGCATTAGAAATTGCCGCATCAGGGTCCCATCACCTCCTTATGATGGGGCCGCCAGGTACCGGGAAAAGCATGTTAGCCCAGCGTCTAAATACTATTTTACCGCTAATGTCTGAAGATGAAGCCATGAGCAGCGCGAGTATCCGTTCGATCTGTCATAAGCCAGTAACAGCGCATAACTGGCTTCAGCGTCCGTTCCAGTCGCCGCACCATACTGTTTCGGCCGTGGCTTTGGTTGGTGGCGGTAGTACCCCAAAACCGGGTGAAATATCCCTAGCACATAACGGTGTTTTATTTCTCGACCACTAAAGAGTTTTGACTAGTGATTGCACTCCTGAGACTTTTTATTTAGTGTATCTGCCGAGTGGACTTCATCCGCCTATAATTAATTATTATTGCTATTTCACCGTAAGTGTTATTCGCCCACCAATAGCTAGTGATGAGTTACTTGTCATTAACGGATGACCAAAAAAAGGCCGATGGAATACTTTACGCTCAGTTTTCATCGATTCATTCGGATATATTTTGTATTGCGAATGGCGGGCTTGAAGCGCTAGATCAAATACCAGAGCATCATCCGCGTTATGCGTTATGCGCTAGGTGCTAAATCTCTGCTTTGCTATAGCTGCAGCAAAACATTCAAAGCGACAGCTATAGGCGGTGATCCGCACCCAGCTAACGCTTGTGCACGGGAAATATTAGTCGAGCTAGATAGTGATCCTTCGCCGACTGAGCGATATTTAACGCTCAGAGAGCAATTGGCGTTACATAATGGTCACTAATTACTCGCCAGGAACGGCGTCCATTGTGACTAGTTTTTCCTTGTTATTGGTGTTCGTCACGGCAACAGCTTTAGCGAGCAACGATTTAATCACTGGAAAAGTTGTCAGGATTATCGATAGTGATACGCTTGTTATTCTGTACGAAAACAATAAACAGATTAAAGTCCGGTTGTCTGAAATTGACGCCCCAGGGCGAAAGCAGGCATTCGGCAAGCAGTCTAAAAATGCGCTAATTCGCCTGTGCGCCACGAAGGTGGCCCACGCTCACTAATACCGGTCTAAACGAACACTGGCGAACGTGGAGTGTGATGGCATCCATGCTAATGCGGAAATGGTAAAACTCGGGATGGCTTGGGTATATGATCGGTATGTTGTTGATGGAGGCCTTTACGAATTCGAAGACAGTGCTCGTTTAGAGAAAAGAGGTCTTTGGGCTGATGCTAATCCTATCGAGCCTTGGATATTCAGAAGAAAGTGAACCCAAATAACGGAGTGAACTCTTGAAACGCCTTTGTTTATTACTTTCAACGCTATTGCTTGCCTCATGCTCCAGTACTGGTGTGCTACCACATACTTCTGGCACATACACCGTTTCAGTAAATCACTTTCTGCCAGCTGAAGCCAAACAAACGGCATATGAAGAAGCTATTCATTTTTGCACTACTAAAAATAAAGAAATGGAAATCTTACGCGCACCCGATTACATATCAGAACGATATTCGATTATATTTAGATGTCGGTAAAACATATGATGAATCAGACTAACGCAATGGCCACAAGATTCAGATACCGGCGATGCCCAATTGTGACCATTGAAACTAACTAACGGAGTAAAAAAGGAATGAGTGACGTTAAAAAAAAGGTGATAACAATTGAGGGAAATAATTTGATATGCCCATACTGTAAGGATATTTACCTGCATCAAGAGGTCGTTAGGGTAACTTTTAGAGACAATGAAGATGGCCCTGGTAGTGAAACAATTTCGACGCACTCCGGAATAAGTATTGGTAGAAAAGAGGATAAAGATATCCCTGGGCGTAGAGATGTAATCGAAATAGATTTTACATGTGAAACATGTGATAAAAATAGACCAGAAATAAGAACGTTAGAAATTATGCAGCACAAGGGCGCGACATTGCTGGCTTGGGTTAAATAGTGGGAAAAGATGAATCAAACTAACGGAGAGGCCGAATGAGTAGCAAGGCAATTGCTGGGGTAATCGGGGGAATTCTTTTTGTAATCGTGGGTTTGTTGTTCTTCTCAGGAATTGTGGAAAATGCGCTTTTAGGGCTTGGTAAGTGAAACAAACTAACGCAATGGTCACCAGTTTACTTCCTGGAATAGCGTCTATTGTGACTAACCTTTCATTGGTATTGATGTTCGTTGCCGCGACCATTTTGGCGGGTAGCGATCGAATAACTGGAAAAGTAGTCAGGGTCATCGATGGCGATACGCTGATTATTTTGGGGGAAACAATAAACAAATTTGGTTCGTTTGCCCGAAATTGACGTGCCCGAACGAAAACAAGCGTTTGGCAGGCGGCCTAAGAACGCCCTAGTGGCCTTGTGCGCCACGAAGATGGCTACGCTCACAATAACGTCGAAAGATCGATACGAGAGAGCGCTGGCGTTCATGCTAATGCTGAAATGGTGTGGCTGGGTATGGCGTGGGTAGATGAGCGATATGTTGTCGATAAAAGTCTTTACGTTTTCCAAGACGCCTCGCGCATGGCGCAACGAGGGCTTTGGGCCGATAGTCACCCGGTCAAGCCTTGGATTTTTAGAAGAAAATAAACCAAATACAAGGAGTAATAGAAACACTAGCGGACGTTTTCGTATCGCTGGACTTCAAATCCCTTGTCCATGCAAGGTCCATCTCCAGGAGAATGTTTTGAGGCACAATTTAAAAAACTTTGATTTGATGCAACTTTGCGCGTTGGATGACCCAAATATCGAATCGGTCTATGAGTTACCTAACGTCGTATCAGATGAAACTCTTAGGCTAGGCGAAAAACGGTTAAAGCTTTATGCCACGCCGTCTGTAACCCTGAAGAGTTTATCCTGTGTGATTGGACAGGATGGAGTGCCGTGGGATAAGGCGTGTTTATATTTATTGGAGCTGGCGTGTTATCAGTTGCTTGAGCCTTCTAGCGTACAGAAATTCGCCGTGCATTTATCTGAGTTTTATACGTTTTGTGTTGAGATTGATATTGACCCTCTTTTGGATACGCCTAGCGAACGGAAAAAGCCAATAATTTGGTTCCGAGAACATCTTGTGGCCCAGGTACGAGACGGTTCCATAACGGGAAAAACAGCGAACAATAAAATGAGCAACATTGTTCGTTTTTATCGCTGGTTAGTAGACGATCATGGGTATGTTTTTAGGCATCGCCCGCACTCCAATGAATCGATTCTAATTTCCTACCTTAAAAGGAGTGGCAACATAGGACATAAGCTAATTCAAACACACGGCGCTCGCATTAAAACCACTCCTGTTTCTGAGTTACTTTCTGAGAGCGTTATTGTTGATGGAGGTCGTTTGAGACCTCTGCCACTTCAAGAGCAGGTTGATTTACTCAACATTCTTTCTTCTAGCAACAACATCGAAATGGTGTTGATTTTCCTGTTCAGCCTTACGACTAGCTCTCGCATTCAATCGGTTCTTACTATTCGGCACAAACACTTTCGGGTCGAAATTGAAGATGAGGCGTCGGTTCCTTTAGCGATCGGTCACGGGACCTCTGTTGATTCTAAGCACTCAAAAAAACAAACATTAGTCATCCCTACGTTCATTCAACGAAGACTCAATATATACAGTCGTTCTGACAGGGCCAAAAAGAGGTTTTTGAAATATTGTGCGAAACGTCAGATCGAACCTACTGACGATAATATGGATAACTGCCAGTTGTTTCTAACCTCGCAAGGCCATCCGTTTTACGACGCTAAGAAAGACGCCTACCATTTTGATGCTTCTCAACAGCGAACCAATCCGCGACTTGGTGATTCTGTCCGCAAGTTCATCAAAAAACAAGTATTGCCTAAGATGCGAGCAATATACGGTGAGTATTACCACTTCCAATTTCACAATTTGCGCGCTACTTTCGGTATGAACCTAGTTGATGCGTGCAATCGTTTGGTTGATGAAGGAAAAATGAACCCCTCCGAGATTCTTCCTTTCGTTCAGTCTCGCATGAATCACAACGATCCGAGTACCACTCAGCTGTATATCGACTACCGAAGGAAGAACACTCTGGTAAAACAAATCATTAGCGACTACCAAAATGACATTATGGATCGCATCGAAAACCTTCTTCAAGAGGTGTCCAAATATTGATACATGGTAACTTTGTAGCGCGAATAGTGACAGTGATCGATATATCCAGCCCTAGTAATATCCTCTTGCCTGATATTTATCAACCTCAGTCTTGCAAGCTAGACTTTGGTAGTCGAGGAATTGATATTGGCTCTCACTGCTATGCACGGCGTTTGCTCAACAAAGCCGGAAAACCCAATTGTAGGAACAACACGAAGGGCATTCATGTAACACCTGTGGTTCTCGAATCGCTCGATAAGAACAGGGTACCACTGATTATAAAAATCATAGAATGCTCGTTCCAAATAATCAGATCTCAGAGCGCATCATCGGCATACAACTTTGCTTCTAGATCACTAAGGTTCGCTGATTTTTTTTTCGCCCAAGAAGACCTTGAATTCGCAGACCTTGATAACCGTTTGCATTTTGAAGAGGCCGCAAAACGTCATTCAGCTTATGTGCGTTCACATAGACAAATGGGGCCAGAGTACAAAAACCTCATCACATCGACTCCCTTCACTTTAGCGGAGATGATTTTTGATGATGCCCTTAACCGTTTCGACTACGACATCATCAGCAATTCAGAACAACCAAGAACTCGAGGAACAACGCCTTTATTGGCTGACGAATTTGAAGCAGCGCTTTCACTGAGAGCGGCAATATTTTTGGGAATCCATGATCTTCTAATCAACGATAAACTACTCCCTTATCCGCTGAAAGTACCGAAATATCTCGAAGAGCTTAACGATACTATTTGGCTGGGCTACGCCCCTTGGCAGGGTGTAACAATCTTTCCACGATCCGCCGATTATGAAAAGAAAGACACCAATCCTTGGTTTGACCGCGAAAAGGGCATTTTGTTGGCCAACGAAGAAGATGCTGCCAATGCGTTCTCCAGCCTAGACAAGTCTAATCAACAGCGAAATCTTACCACCGCAAACGCCGAATATTCAAAACACAAGATGCGCTGGGCAGCATTTACGCTTGCCGCTTTTTTCGACATTTTTTTATCACTAACCCCTAACAGCCAGCAAGCTGCTTTGGACTTGCCCTGGCTCGGTGCCTACCACGTTGGGAAAGGGAGACAAGGGACCAAGTTCATCACGCTAATAACCGTTGATGATAAAAAATCAATTGATACAAACACGAAAGAAGAGCAGTTCATCTACCTTCGATCAATCAAGAACAGAAAAGACTATCAACCCATCGAATTTGTTATAACCAATCGAGTTTTTGCTTGGTTTGTTAAATTCTTGGAACTACGACGCTACTACCTTAGAGGCGAGAAAAACCGGAAACTATTCCCTCTTGCAGTACGCCAGTTGATGAGTAAGCGTAGCCATATACATGAGGTTTTCCCTGAATCTCCGAGATTGTCCGCGCACATCGTTAAGGCGACCTTTTCAGATGATATCCTGACTAAAACCAACGATCCTTATCTGGCTGCTCGGGTTCTACAAAATGATCCAAAGACAGTCATCAAACATTATGCCGCTGGAACACAAAAGGGGCATATTAAAGGCATGGGCAGCTTTTTTAATGAGCTTGGCAGCCAGATAAAGAAAACACGTAGGGCTACTAAAGGCCAGGTAGAAACGGCTGTTGGTTCGTGTAAAAACCGCGGTATCAATCCCGACCCGTTACCCAACGCGCCCATAAAATCAGATTGTACTCAGCAAGAAGGCTGCTTCTTCTGCAAACATTTTGTGGTTCATGCGGATGAAACAGATATTCGAAAACTCTTCAGCGTCCTTCATTATATCAACAGAGGATCGTCCCGCTCTCAAAACATAGATTATTTCAATGACACTTTCGGGTTAGTAATCGCGCGTATCAAAGACCTGCTGAAACACATTGAACGTATCGCACCTGATAAAAAAGCATTAGTTAAATGCATTAAGCAAAAAGTTTACATCCATGAAGAGCTAGATGACTATTGGCTTAAAAAGCTCAACCGTTTGGAAACACTTCACGGAGATTACTAAATGACAAATGCGACAAATTCGTTTATTAAACCCTCAAATCCGAACACTTTCGCCTTCAACTTCCGCAATCCTAAGGGCGCCGAGTTACCGCCAGTCATCACTGCTTCTGCCTTTAACGAGAATGGAGGCTTCAACCTTAATACCGTTGTTTCTCGACATACTGATGGCAGTATAGCATCGCGATTTTCTGATGAAATGTGGGATTTTACTGCGTACAACGCCATTGGAAAAAGCTCTCGGAGTATCGTCTACTTCACCCCTAAGTCGCTAAAACTGTCTAACATTATCTCCACAGATGATAAGTTCATTAACATCATATCTGAAATTAAGACGTTGTTACTCTTGGTGCTAATAACGCCTACGGCCTACCAGCCCGGGATATCTCGGTTCTTGTTTTTTGGTTGGGCATTAAAAATACTGGCTCGATTTTGCCTATCTGAGCAAACCTCGATCAAAATGCTCTTTAATACTAAAAGAGGTTTCAGACTCGTTAAATTATGCAAGGGTATGCCCCATCAGTCTCAATCCATTTTGTTATTCTGTGAGTACCTGGCTTTCACGGCCGATCACCTGGATTTTAATCACGGATTTAAAAAACCCAATCAAACAGTGCTCAAAAATCTTAGAAAAATTGAAAACGCTTATACTGCTGATAAGCAACAAAGTCCTGTGATACCTAGTCAAATTTTTAAGGCCATCATTCACGACACTATCGCAGAATTTGAATTGATAGAGCCCGCTTTAGAAGAATTGTTACAAATGCAGTCGGAGATAAATGTCCACCCGATGATTGGGCGAGTCCTTAGCAGCCAAAAAAGCAATGCGCAAAAACTCTGCGGCACGTCATTTAACAAGCTGACAACCTACTATCCTACCATTTACGATCTTGCTGCCAAATACCCACGAACCCGCAAATTCCTCAATAAATTCTTCCCAAATGGTATTACAAAACCCATAAATAATGGCTTTGAATTCGATGTGCTCTACACGAAGGCTAGCGTGCTTATTGCAATTCGGTACGTCCAACGCCTTTGCCGAGAAATACTCATCTTTTTCACAGGAATGCGCCCTAGTGAAGCAACCATGCTTCCGTATTTCGGCTCAAAGCAAACTGTCGTAGATGGCCAGAAATATTGGCTGATTTATGGATTCTCCGCAAAAAGTCGTCAGAATAACCCACCTTTTGAAATGTGGGTCACTAACGAATATGGTTACAAGGCATTTGAAATGGCAAAGCGGGTTGCCGACCAAAATTATGCGCTTAATGATAGAGAACCCATCAAAGTATTTCCAAACCAGCAATTCTTAACGCCTTTGCTATCACCACTCTTTTTAGATGTCGACAATGATTTTAACCCATTCAATTTGTCCAGCAGGCATCAACATCAACGCTCAACCCCTTTATTCAGAAATCAGTACGTCATCACGAAACATGATTTAGACGAACTAAAAATGATCGACACTCACCGTGTTTGGGAGGACGTGGAAGAATTTTCCATCGGTAATCCATTTCCTGTGCAACTTCGATTATTCAGACGAACCATCGCATTTTTCGCATCTGCTTCGGGGGTTAACTTTGTTGACCTAAAAAATCAACTACATCATTTGTTTTCAAGTCAGACGTTTTACTATGCGCAAGGTAGTGGCCGAGCCAACCCCTTTTTACAAGAGCATGATAGTTTTTCTTCATATTTTAATCAGGTGAAACATGAATCTGAGGCATTTACGTTTCTCAATGAAGTGGTGGGCCATGACGGGAAACTCTTTGGCGCAGGGGCTTTATTTGCTGAGCGTAATAAGTCCTTTACCAAAGTCATTCAAGAACAGGATCGAAATGAAACCATCAAACTATTTAAACGTGGGGAGCTGGCATACAAGGAAACACATTTGGGTGGATGTATGACAACAGTACCATGCAAGTACAAGGCGTTAGGAAGTGTTACGGCATGCCTTAATTGCAAGGACGCGTATATTAAGCCAGACAAACTCTACCATGCAATCGCTGCCCAGGAGGACTTCGTTCTCAGCTTGAATACAGAACGCTTGGAGTTTCGTACTGAAATTCAAGAGCTGGTTACGATGCTCGATTTCGCACTTAAAAATCTGACGGGAAGTCTCGACAGTCTTGATAGACGCCAGAAAGAATACAAGACCCTCAGTGAGTTGAGTAAAAAATTTAAGAAGATGCGGAAAAAACACCTTAAACAAATAAAAATATTTGAAGAGACGGCTCAATGGCTAGCGTAATACAAGACTATTTTGAGGCGCTGGATCGCTTGGTAAAAAAAGGCATCAAACCGACACTTGATGCAATAGCGATTGAGACTGGTAGAAAGAAAGGCAGTATCCGACGCGGCTTAACACGGCATAAAGATATTGTTGTTGCTGTCGAGCAAGCTGCTAAGCAGTTTGATCAAGAAACCGAAAAGTCCAAAGAATTTATACTCGCCACCCAGCTAAAAAAGGCTAAGAAAGAGAAAGAGCAATACAAGACACAGTACGACACCCTTCTCGCTCGCGTTCTCGGCTACATTTACCAGATCGAGGAACAGCGAGTCGAAATCATCGAATTACGCGAAAAGCTGGATGAAAAGATCACTGAGAAAAAGGCGGCAGGAACATTAATCAACATCGTCAAATGATGTGTACATGCAGTAATCGTGTTTTGATGAGGGTGTAAAATGGCCCACTTCTACCACGTAGCTGCTGCAAGCTGATTTTAATAGGCGGGCTGGGGTTTTACGACGCCCTCCACTGCAGCACCTAAGTCTGAGTATATTGATGGCGCTGCCTATGCACTCGGGCATTCTATACCTTTTTATGCGAGTGCAAGTTCGGCACGGCAAGATGCCTTGATAGCGCTATTCGACCCGATTGATCAAATACCAAATGCTATCCACGGAGTAACGATAATTCAGGGCATAGCGTCGGGCATCCTGATTTTCTTAGCAGGCTTGGCGATTCGCAATTTTTATAAAACCTAATTACTGGATTTCTTTAGCGGGTATTTTCGTACCGTTGGGCGTCAATTGTTTTGTCAGAAATATATCAAAGTTACTGTTTTTTTGAACTGCTTACCAAGCTTTCAATTGGAAATTGGGCTTGCTTGCCAAACTCTAAACCTGGGTAACTAAAAGCGATTAGTTGCTCTATCGACATTTCTTTTACTGCTTCCTCAGTCATCAGTGTCAGTAATGTAACCCGAGACAAATAAAACTCGGCCAATCGCTCACTGTAGCGGTAATTATTCAGCAATATTTGAATCAAATACACCAATAACGCCAGAATAGAGACTCGACCCAATGTCTGTATGCTTTTATTCAATAAACTGTTTTCAACATCTAGATTGGCGAGCAACACGGAACGGGTTTTACTAAGTAATTGAAAATTGGTTTGTATACTAGTTTTTAAGTCACGCATATAACGCGGCAAAACCACTAGCTCTGCTTTAATTTCCACTAGGAGTTCTTTATTATTTGTCCCCTTCTCACTTAAACCAACCTTTTTTATTTGCTGGGTTAGATAGAGTGGTAATTTTGTTTTACCCTCACTCAATCGCAAAATCGTGGCACTACCACTACGACCACTACCACTGGCATACGCATCACCAGCATCGGAAAAAACGATTTGATAAATATCTGCTTTCGTCCCGATTTCCATTGACTGCCAGCTTTGACCGCCCTTACTCAATCGAAAAATCGTGCCGCCGTCACTACTGGCATACGCATCACCAGCATCGGAAAAAACGATTTGATAAAAATTTGATTTCGTCCCTGTTTCCATTGACTCCCAGCGTTGCCTGCTCTTATTCAATCGCAAAATCGTGCCACCGCTACCACTGGCATACGCATCACCATCACCGGAAAAAAAGATTCTAAAAATAGGGACTTTCGTCCCAATTTTCATTGACTGCCAGCGTTGACCGTCTTTACTCAATCGCAAAATCGTGCCACCGCCACTACTGGCATACGCATCACCATCAGGGGAAAAAGTGATTCTCAAGCTTCCCGATTCCGCCCCGATTTCCATTGACTCCCAGCGTTGGCCGTCCTTACTCAATCGCAAAATCGTGCCACCGCTACCACTGGCATACGCATCACCAGCAGGGGAAAAAATGATTCTCAAGCTTTCCGATTTCGCCCCGATTTCCATTGACTCCCAGCGTTGGCCGTTCTCACTCAATCGAAAAATTGTGCCACCGCTACCACTGGCATACGCATCACCAGCAGGGGAAAAAATGATTTGATAAAAATTTGATTTCGACCAGGTTTCCATTGACTCCCAGCGTTGACCGTCCTTACTCAATCGAAAAATCGTGCCACCGCCACTCCTGGCAAACGCATCACCATCATCGGAAAAAACGATTTGATAAAAATTTTCTTTCGCCCCGGTTTCCATTGACTCCCAGCGTTGCCTGCTCTTACTCAATCGAAAAATCGTGCCGCCGCTACCACTGGCATACGCATCACCAGCATCGGAAAAAACGATTTGATGAATTCTTGATTTCGTCCCTGTTTCCATTGACTCCCAGCGTTGACTGTTCTCACTCAATCGCAAAATCGTGCCACGGCTACCACTGGCATACGTATCACCTTCACCGGAAGAAACGATATTAAAAACATTAGCCTCCGCCTCGGTTTCCATTGCGTGCCAATAATCAACGGGTAACTCGTGAATCGCCGAAACCAAAGATGCTTTGAGTTCGACGATTTCTTGATTATTAACATCAACAGCATTATTCCCAAGCCAATCATCTAGCGCTTCAAAAAGAAATGGTAATAAAAGTAACGCGAAAATACCGAAAATCACCAAACCGAGAATGCTCTTAAAAATCCGATTGGATTGAGCACGGGCAGACTTGGTTAGCGCTACATATTCTGTTTTAAGTTCGGCGATCATCATGGTTTATCGTCCATTGATTTTGCTTTAAACATGCTATGTGCCCCTATCTAAAAGATCATTATTTTGAGAAGTTAGTGATGATTCGGCCTTAACACATTTAACCACATTGCAGCGGCATCGTTAGAATCCAACTTGAGTAAGGTTTCTCGTGAAAATTGCGCCGGTTAAACCGTTTTCTATAACAGCTTTCTTCAGTGTTTCTGAGCAGTAAATATCTAAGCACAAATTATATTTAGTTTTGAAACTAACCTTGTCGCCAACGGAAACTTGATCAAAAATAATTCTTTTTACTTCTACGATGTCGTCACCTTGCATAGTCCTTTCACTCTTGGAGTGATCTACGTCTATCTCAGTTAAACAGTTAAATATTTGGTGAATTTCTTTGCCACAAGCAACCGGCAAAAACTCACCATATGGCTGCAATAATTCTTTCAATACAGCATGTGCTCTGGGGGAAAGAATAAGAGTAGCGCCGGTCCATCTACAAATATCGGGTATTTCTGCATCCGGATAGCCGCCGACAGGTGCGAATCCTGCTTCTACCGTCTCCCAGTGGTCGCTAAAAGCCGTATTGTGGAAACTGAAGCTCAATATCTCCATCAAATCTTTGGCGTCAGGTACAAATGGGACTAGATCGAGAACATCTAGATCAAATTCCTGAAATTTATAATTATCATTCTGAATGAGGTATTCGGTCATAGTCCTTTCCATTCAAGATCTGGTGGCATGGTGACATTTTTAGGCTGAGTTCCGCTTTGTAGCTTCAACCGAAGTAACTGAAGTTGATTGCGGGCCGCAGATTCATTTTGAGCTAAATCTATATGCCGTTCTATCCAGCCTTCGTAGTTGATGGTATGAATTTCAAGATGGGATTTTGAATCTGGCATGCTCCAGTGTCCTTTGTCTCTCATTAATCGAACTAGCCAGGCGCCATTGTCAGGATCGTTAATGCCTATACCTAAGGTATGTAGCCTAAGCCGAGACCGGTATACCGCCTTTGTTCGACCTTTACCGGGAACTATGTGATGAGGGGAATGCTTAGAACTCGGCCGGGGCCTGCCAACGGCTCGCATGTAGTCAGCCAAAACCTTGGCTGGGTGATGCTTTTCTTTCATCATTAGTTTCCCTCTTGCTACCGCTTCAGCAATGGACTCTCCGGGCTTCTTCCTGTTTAGCGCCTGATAATGCTCAACTTGCGATTGGGTGTCGACACTGACTTCGGCGAGACGTCGTTCGGTCTCTAAGTGCTTAAAAGCTTCGGCCCGGCTAGCTTCACGAATCTTTCTTTGCTCTTCGGTTTCACCGATTACGGTAGCAAGTAATCCCTCCTGATTATAAAACGCGCTAGCCTGGGCCTGGTATCGCTGTATTGCGGCCTCTAGAGGGCTCAATTCATGTACTAGGGGCGTTAGCCGATGTCCGTGATCATATTCCATTATTATCCCTCTACGAATTCAAATGCGTTGACCCATAAGCGAACACAATCGCCTATTACCTTCCACTGAAATGTAATTTCCTTCTTCGTCTTTTACTACACCTATCGAATCCAGCGGATTAACCCCGTTGATAGAAATATGCCTTGCCAGTTGCTTAACTTGTTCGTCTTTTAATAGGTGTGCAATTATTTTTTCTTGATCATATATTGGGGTATGTCGTGGGTTTTCTGCGTCCAAATAGACATCCAGTACGTTTAAAAGAATATTGCTGCTCATGGGTTATTTCCTTATTTATATTATGCGGTCAATAGAGCGCTGGCTTTTTTTAGGGCGTTTATAGTAGCCGATTCTAACGGAACATTGTCGTCGAGATAGAAAATTAAACCACAATGAAGAGTGCCCTAACCGGTCATTCCCTCAGATGGATGCATCATAATAGTTCGGTTCGAGACTGCTGTACCGTTAGAAATATCCTTGACTCCAAATTCAAGAAAATCGCCGCATCAAATAGTAATTCAGTTATTTTCGATTAAGCTGAGGCTTAATATTATTAAGCTCCTTTTCAACCAAGGTGACGAGGGATTCGATAGACTCGGTAGTGTCTTTCTCATGAAAGGTTAGGATGAAAAGGGTTACTGGGTGAATATCGAGCACAGTTGCGAGTTCGCATAATTTTTCTATTGTGGGGCTCTTAAGCCCTCGCTCGAGCGTGCTCAAGTAGGTTCTACTTGAGATAACAGAAAAATCCTCTTGGGTCAGGCCTCTGCTTGTTCTGATCTTTCGTAGTGCTTTGCCAAAAGCTTGATTAATTTCCATCTTTGAGAACACTGTGGGACGTCATTACATCTAGCCTTCACGTGCTCTTTAGGACTACAATCTATAGTGTTCATATTTGATGAATCGCTCGCTATCTCTAAGAGCCGCTTTGGGTATCAGGTTAATAATCTGATTTATTTAAAGGTAGACTTGCTTTTGGCCGTGTGACGAAATTTGGTGGTGGCCGGGGCTTAGACTATTTATGCGCAGTTATCACCCACATAAACTCAAGGAATAGTCGGTGTGAAAAACCAGTTAGATAGCCAGTTTATTGAAAACTTAGAGTCATTCTGAGCTGATCTCGATGTGCATTTAAAATACGAATTTGGATACAAACGAAGGATTGCAGTACGCGGATTAGGGCCGACCGTGGCGGCCAAACGAAAAGCGTTCTGGATATACATTCGTTATCACATTGGCATGCCGTTAGGCTGTGAAACGTTAGTTTTGGCCACAATTTCCTTTAAGCGTACTCGTAATGGACATGGAACCAGGTTGTTAGCCTATTTGGCTAGTATCGCTGATAAGCACAAGTATCGATTCATCGGAATCGAGGGCGTTAGTGAATTGGGTGGCGCATTTGCTTTAAAACATGGGTTCAGGTTGTACAAACCTGAAGGGAGCTATTCAGAAAACGGTATAATAGGAGTTGAAGAACTCCGAAGAAGGCTTAACAGCAGGCCTTATTGATTTCATAGATAACTGGTGCTGATTGAATGCGGTGTGTTGTCCACATAGTCTGCTTTTTCCACATTGCGGTCATTGTTTCTGATTATATCAATGCTCTGAGCTGTGTTTAATTATTACAAAGCAGTCTATTCTTTACGACCCACTGCCGTCATACATGACAAGCCGTAGTTTTGGTAGCAAATGCGTCGACAAGGTTATGCTAATTTCTGATACTACAGACAAATGAAAAGCCGCATCCTCTCCAAAAGTTTATTAGCTCTTATTTCAAAATCTTTTAATTTGATTTCTAACTTTTAGTCGTCGATAACATGTAGTGGTCAATAGGAAACTGATAGGCTCCATTACACTGCCTGTAGCGCTTATCAAGATATTCTGACTCTGAAAGTATTGAAGTTTCTAGGAGTTCACGATTGATTGAGGCCCCGGTTCGAGAATTTGTTGCCATAAAGCTAATGTAAAGTACGAGTTCCTTAAGGCTATCAGCAAAAATATGACTCCGAAAATGTGTTATTTGAGTGCTTCCGTACATCGAAAGTTTTGCCACTAAATAATCGAAACGAATATCTTGAACGCCTCTTTTCGTATAGCCAACTCTATGTAACAGACGATTGTAGTCGTCGTCAGTATCTCGATAGGTAACAACAACCATTATCCCATTTTCAGAGACCAATTTCCATGCCGGTTCGAGCATCGCATCGCAGTGTTCCATGCGATATAGAACGTATGACAATAGGACGTTAGTATACGTATACTCTGAATCGAAGGGGAAAAGTTTCTCGATTACATTATAATTTTTCTCGCGAATTATAGTAACGAATCGGCTTGTTTTTTCGACAGCAGTGTATGACTTTGAATCGATATCGAGTTGGCCCACTATATCTCCAGTCCCGGCCCCAATGTCAACTGTTGTTCCTGGCAGTAGTATTCTTTTAAGGGCATGGGCAATTACGCTCTTCTCATCGGTGTGTTTTAGGACCGCAAGGTAATTGTCAACGTAATTATCAGGTTTTGTGATCTTCACCTTCTCGTATGTGGATTGATCCATCTACTCTTTCTTCACCTTTCTATCTGTTCACCCACGTACTTCGCTAGAGTTCTTACATTCTTTTTCATCTCGAAAACTAGAGCCTCTACCACTTTTTCACTGATTTGCTCCCCCTACTATTTTTGGAAAGCAAGCGACACGGAAACCAAGGCCTTTGCTCCTGCGTCCAGGGTGATCATATCTCCAACTGACTGACCGAACGCCATAGTCTTTACTTGCCCAACACCCGCCGCAGTTGATACGGCTTCCGTCTTCTAAGGAGTCTTTACACCATTCCCAGACATTTCCTGCCAAATCGAAAGCGTCACTAGGGGTTTTGCAGTTTTGGAATATTCCCACAGCGGACGTCCTTTCGACCTGGCCGCTATATTCCCTACAGTTGCATCTCCAATAGTCTCTCTCATTTCCCCACGGATATCTACTGCTATCCTTGCCTGTCGCAGCTGCTTGCCTTTGGTTCTTCCGAGGAAGCCTATATATAAACTCGTCATTTCGTATTGAGCCAAGCCAGTTACAGAAGGCTTCAGCTTCAAACCAACTTACCCCTATAACGGGTGAATTAGGACAATTCCACTTTCGCTCGTACCAATATAGCGGCTTTTGAATGTTTTCCCTTTCCTTCCACTCCCAAGATGCTGGGCTCCAGAAGTCTCTCTGATCGTACCCGCCCGCGAAGAAGAACTCTTGAAACCAACTATTGGTAACTGGGTATTTACCAATTAAAAAATCTTCAATTTCTACTTCAATTTTCTTTGATTCGTCAATGGGATTTTGTAGAGGGCCTAGAACTTCAAGCCTGTAATGTCCTTCGTCTACAGTAACGAATTGCTTCAAATCTCTCGGATCGCCCAACCAACCAAGAGCCTCACCCCCTTCTGCTAACATATCGCGGTCTTCCTTCGCACCTACCGATATTATCTCCAGCAACCTATTTTGTGCCTTGGGTACGGTTCGGACATCATCTCGCCTGTGTTTTTGGATATCACAGAGAGCTACACACGCTTTTAACCAAATTTTGGGGTTATTTCTGTCTAAAGCATCATTAACAATAACGTTTGCGATAGCGCGATTCCTGATACTCAAATAACCAATATAGAGCTTGATCATTTCGCTGTACCAATCTTCGCCCCAATACTTCCTCACTACGGCTATAGGTTCGGTGCTGTAATCACAAAAAAAATCTGCACATAAGAACGCTTGGAAACTCAGGTGCCAAAACTCATACTGGCCATTTACAAATTTTAACAATCCACATTCCGCCTCGATCTTCTCAAATTTTGATTTTGTGCGATCTGCATATTCCAAAGGGCTCTCATCCAGCTTTTTAGATTCTATGGATCTCAGGACTTCTAGTGCACCGATTTGATCGATAGCCTTCGATTCTTCCAAGTGCATAGTTTTGGCAAGGAGTTTAAGAAATCGGCGCACATGATCATAACTACGTTCAAACCGCCTATATAACATGTTGTTTATAAAACGGTCGTACAGCTCAGCTCTTTGGCCTGGAAGCTCCTTTTGGTCATGGTAAAGAATGCAGACAGCGGTCAACATAAGCGGATTATCAATCAAGTTGGCTACTATATCGTGACCTATGATTTCATTGACTAATCCTTTCACCGACCTACCCCCAGGACCGTATTCACTTTTATAGAAGTAGATGAACCATTTTTGTATAAACTCCCGTACCTGTTCTATAGTGAAGTTGGCAATCTTTACACGCGACTGTTGGAATCTCGTAAATAGCGCTCCCGCCACACCGTGAGATCTGGTGGTCATGATGAGTGTGTTGCCAGATTTCACGGCATTTAAATCACCAAACACGTTGATCACATGATCACGTTTCTCTTGGGACAATTCATCACAGCCATCGAGAAGGATCAGTCCACGACCTTGCTCCAGAAAGCTGTTTACTGTCGAGTAATTGACAGTACCACCCAACCTTCTCTCACAATACCATTGAAGGATATCTTCTGCATCGGATGGGGGCTTGCGAACTTTGTAGCACTCGGCAAAATAATCATTGAGATCCCGTAAGAATATCAAGATCGGGAGGTAATCTTGCAACGGACTTAGTTCGATTGGGATCTCTCCCGTAGCCAAACTGTTCGTGACATGTTTCATTAGAGTAGTTTTGCCTGAGCCAGCGAGACCTTCTATTAGCAGGCACCTGCTTTCACCTATCAGTTTATCGATTGCTACGGGTTCTTCTTCTAGTAAGATCGGCTCGGCGTAGGTAGATGATTTAGAATACGTTTCATGCTGTGCAATTGTGAACAAGGGGACAAAAATTTCCGAAAGATTTAATGGAAGCATGTCACTTCCAAATAACTTTTCCGCGTCAAGATTTTGATAACGGCTAGTCAACCAATAACGATATTTTTCGGGGAATTCTTCAGCGTTCGATTGGGTTTTCAGGTCGGGAACTTCTTTCTTCCACCGGAAGCCCTTTTTCTTTAGAAAATTGCGTAGTTCGGATAGGTCATTTTCCCAATCGTCAACTCGAAGCCGTTTCGCTTGGCATGCTGTGATAGCGGCAATGCTGTCTATGTGGTCGAGTGCTTCGTGGGGGATCGGATTCGTTTCATCAATGAGAATAGGGATGGTTAGGCTCCCGCCCTTTAAGGCGTAAGCCACTTCCTTTCGTACCCAGTCTTCGGATAGAGTGAGACGCTGCTTTCCGTATTCGTCGTAGGATTTTAGCCACTGGGAACCAATCAAAACCAAGATAACATCAGCCTGAGTAACCGCCTCCTGAAGATGCTTCGGCCAGTGCTCACCCGCTTCAATACTGCGACGGTCAAAGAATATCTGGCCGATTTTTAAACCTCGCACCAACTCTGTCCTTAGCCGACTCGCCGTACCTAAGGTATCTGTTACTCGATAGCTAATGAAGGCTAAAGGTTCGTTATTATCGTTCATCTGCGCACAAAATCCTCGACGTTAGTGTACCTATCGAAACACTTAATGTCAGTTAGACTGTGGATGTTCCAACTTATATGTCGCAAATAGACGCTCTTTACTAAGGGGTTCTCGATAATAACTTTAATCTCAGTCTAATTATATTTACCTTATAGATTTCATTCTGCAAAAAAGACAAACAGAGTGACTTTAATAAATTCAATATCCTCAGGTTGGAAGTAATCCTATCCTGTTGGAACCAGGCTTCGTGAAGGACTGAATGTTATACTATCAATGGCCGTAAAGGGCGAACTTCCGCCATTCTGGCATTTTTTCATTTACGTCGCAAAAATCCACAAAGCCGTCATTCGTCTCGATCTAAAGAATGTCCGGTGTGTGCCCACTACGGACATTGGTTAGTAATCCAGTTTCCGCCCTGAAATTATTTTTCAATTGCCGACTTGGTCAATTTGGCCCCTAATTTTGAGGATGTTTCCGTAGCTAGTAGGGAAGCCTAGATGAAGGTATCCAATCCCTAATATTCGAACGTTTTCGTGACTTCCCCGTTGCAATAAGTCGTCCAGGTGCCCGCCGGTTCGCCATTGACATATTGACCTACCCCTTCTAGCGACCCCAGTGGGGTGGATACCTGTTCTCTCTCCAAATTGAAACACCAGCCGACACTGTCGTACACGAGATAGGGGCCCTCTAGAACGTTATTCTCGAAAGTACTAACCCGATGGGTGTCACCATTGCATAAATATGTAATTTCTTCTCCTTGCCTACGAAACTCCGAATCATAGAAATATTGCTGGGATAGGTGGGGGCCTACCGATGACTCTCCGCACCAGCTGTCCGGATGCATGTACGAGTAAACGTATCCAAAAGGATACGGGGACGACCCCCCATCCTTTCGTGTCATCAATGTCAGGATATTCACACCGTCGCAGTAGTATCTGCGGTATTCATTAATGACTTCCCCGTCTTGAATGGTATTAAGTTCATGAGATAGAATCTCCTCACCGGTCGTTACATAAGAAGAGGTACAATTTAAACCGCTCCGATAATACTGATCTCTAGTGACATACTGTTTCCAAAAAGAATTGTGGTATTCCGGCTGGGAATACCCAAAAGCGACCTCCTTACCCATTTCCCCAACAACATTATTATTAAATATTCGTGTACCCCATAACCATCGCCGGAGAAACGGTGGTCCTATCAAGCGTAAATCCCCATTCCATGATCCAAAGCCAACATCACCTTGAGAATTTATTTTATATCCCCAGTCTCCGTAGAGACCATCCAGTGGGGATAAATCTGCTTGAAATTCGTAATAGCTACTCCATTCGGGGTGGCGCCAGCTGTCCTCCGAGCATGTATCACTTTCCTCGATCCAGACACTATCAACTGCTCGTCGTTTCACTTCGTATCTGCAACCTAAGTAGTATGTGAAATGCCCCTCTGTATCCAGACGACGAAAATCGTAGATACCATCCAACAGGCTATCGGCCGGATACCAGATCCATTCCGACACAATCGACCCTTCCGGGTCGTAGATCATGTAGCTCCGCGCATTGCCCTCGTGAAATGTATTTCGATATTGCACAGAGCCTCGCACCAATGAAGATTCAGAGTCGTAATATCCGATCGCTTCTCCGTGTCGTACACCATTGACGATTGGCGTTTCCGATCTGATCGCCATAGAGCCTATGGCCCACGGATAGCCTTCATAATAAACAGTACATATACCGGACTCACGATCATAACGCTCCGGTCTGCATTCAATCGTACTTTCTTCGATCACGGGTACCTCTACGAACTGCCGGCCGATCGGGCCCAAAATTTCGCTGTGCGCGACGAAATAGACCCTTGCAGGAGGATAGTCGCCGGAATAGTTGGCCGACATGCCAGTAATGACTTCACCTGGTGGGAAAATATGCCATTCGGCACTCTCTGTTGCGACATCGTTGGTCAGAATCTCAGTACCAACCGGCAGGCTGCTCACAAATGGAGTGCTGCTCGCACGTAACTGATACTCAGCCTGCTGCGACCCTTCGCCTGGTTCAGATAAGTTAGCAAGAGCGTAGGCATCGATCGTGGGCAAACCGAACAATTGCAGACGTTCTGTAAATACGTTTACTTTGCCGACTTCCGGATAGCGGGCCAATTCGAGTCCGAGGAATTTGAGACTCGCCGAAAGATTTATATCGAACCCTGCAAAAGCATCAAACTTAGTAAACCCGAATGCTTGTGAAAAATCGCCGGACAACAGATCGAGGTCTGCTTCGGCAACACCCGCCACGTCGGCCTCTATGAATGTCTCAGGGCTTATGTTGAATGCTGCACTGCTGTAAAAGGTGGTGATAACCTCGGGGATGATCCGGATCTCGGCAGTGGCCGAACCCTCGGCAGAGGCGGTAATGGTCAGGCCTTTGTCAAACCCCTCTGACCACGATCCGTGCCACTCGCCGTTGTCGTACATAACTTCAATATCGACTTCCTTACGAGTGGACACTTCGGTTCGTGCGGCAACCGAACTGCTGACCGACCCGGAAATCAGCGCCTTCAAGATCAACTTCGTATCCTGATATACATGTATGGGACCGATTGGATATATCGCGCGATACGTACGTGTTTGCAAGAGAATTAATTCTTCTTCGAATTCGTCGCTACTCGAAAAGTTGAAATCCAATGCGAGGTTTGCCACCAGTTCGCCAGAAACCTTAGCTTTGGCGGTTGCAACCCGGCCACCGACCAGAGACGCATCGACTTTAGCTACAGGGTTGAAGTGAATCTCGCCGGTGACATGCAAACCATGGCCTACCGGTATGTCGACGATAATACTTCTGTTGATGGCTATGGAGTTGTCCGGGTTTGTATTAATATCGTATTCGACCGTCACATCCGGATGTCCCATTGCCGCTATCTTGCGTGCCGTAACATTGCCGTAATCGTTTTCTGAAGCGGTGAGTAATTTATTTCGCCAGTTCAACTGTCGGACTTGTACGCGACTATTGCCTGCCCTTGCGCTCTGGCCCGCGGAAATCACCGCATGCTCGCCAATGGGATACAGTGTGAACTCCGAGGAAATCTCAACATCATCGAACACATCGCTGAGACTGGCGGGGCTGGTGTCGATCTCGATTGTTCCATTGCTTTCTGACACTGAGTCAACCCTTCGGATATAGCTGCCGCCATCGGCAGTTTCGCCAATCAAAATGCTGCCCAACTGGGGTAGTTCCTGGTTTAATGCCGTGTCGAACTTGAGCACTGAATCATCAAGTGGGTGTGCGGCCGGGCAAGGTCGATAATTCCAGCGGGTGAGAGTCCCGCTCCGGCAAGGCAGGCGAGCCACCGGATAGTAAACATC
>JAJNBS010042122.1:0-17765 GCA_028455975.1 Notopais sp. c TS-2021
AAGCCACCCATGATAAGGCGGCATTTGCTTTAAAATGTGCGGCGCATTTTACAGTATTTTCGTCGAGCTTAAAAAGGCTAATTGTCAATTTTGGATATTAAATTTGCCGTTCGGAAAATGGCTTTCTGCTTATCTCGCATTCTCTTGGTTATGGGAATAACGGTCGCCTAACGGGGGTGTTGATGAGGGCAGTTGTTTTTGCCTAAGAATCGTTACGAAGAACTGGGCCTTGATTGTAAGTCTGCAATGACCTTTTCTTGAGTTTGGATTAACTCACCGATGACAAACTGAACAAAGGGGGCGCTATCACCACTATCGGCTATTTTTAATGCTTCTAGATAGCCCCGTTTCTTTTCGTTACGAATGACTGCCGGGAAAAACCCTTTTTTCATCAGAATTAGATTCATTAGAATACGTGCGCCACGACCGTTACCATCATCAAAAGCATGGATTCTGACCAGGTTGTAATGAATTAGGGCTGCAACAATAATGGGATGCTGCTGATCAATGTTTTGGGCTAGCCAGTTGATCATTTCACCCATGTGGTCAGGCACTAGTAGCGGTTCGACATACCAATGAATAGATCCATCCGCCTGAACTACATGATTCGGCTGTTTTTTATATCCACCTGGATGGGCTTTCTTTTTAACTCGTTGGCCCAGATGATTGATCGCTTCGGTATAAGTCACGCCAGCGAGTAGAAGTGCATTAATCTCTTTTACCAACCCTTCGGTGATATCCCTTTTATCGGCAACGATTTCATACAGAAAATCAATCGCCTCAGCATGACCCTTCGCATCGGCAAAATCTTTGAACGGTTTGCCTTCGACCGTTAAACCCTCCGTCAGGAAAAAGTGTGTTTCACCGCGACTTAAAGTACTGCCCTCAATGGTATTCGAGTGATACGTCCAATCTACCTTAAGCTTCGATAAAATCGTAGTCCAAAGGTCGGGGCTCGCTTTTTTAGCCTCTTGAAGCTGCAAATAAAGCGCGTCAACTTGCCGCAACAGACCTTCAAGCTCCAGTGATGCTGGTATGGAAAACAGGGCATTAGACTTCTGCATCTCTATACTGTTAGGTTCCTATTTTGTGTTTTTGGATGTAGCGATGATTCGTCGGCAGCTTACGCCGTTCATTACGAACTTACAAACGTCCACTTTTAGCGGATAAATTAGCGCTTCAAATTCAAATCATTTATTGGCATATCGCAAGAATGTCCCTGTAAAATAGCGGCATGACCAAACTAGCGCCTATCCGAATCGCATCGCTCTTTTTTGCGCTTCTTATTTTGATTTCTGTGTACCAAATATCGGTATCATTGATGCATGGTTTACTTGAAGATGAGCTCAAGAGTTGGAAACACCGACAGATTGAACCTTCTACCTATACTAACTGGCAACAAAAGGAGGGTCTGGTCAGACTTCTCGCCAACTTATCGCCCTTTAATGGGCTTGTATTAGAAAATAGCGCTCGGTTTTACCTATTGGGTTCAGTTATCGCGTCACAATCACCCGATAATGTCGCTAGTGCACCTGAACACCGATTTAGCGCCCTGCAACTTATCCGTTCGGCTTTAGTAAAACAACCGATATGGCCGTTAGCTTGGATGGATTTAGCGTTTATTAAATCCTCTGCCCGATCTTTTGACGACGAATTTCAGTTTGCGTTTAGCCAGGCGATCGCAATGGGCCGCGCTGAACGAGATGTTTTACGAGGCATGTCTGATATTGGTTTCGCCTATTGGCGTGATCTATCAGCATCGAACCGTTTTTTGTTTTTAGACATGCTAGATAATGCCGTCAGAAGAGACCAAAAATACGTGATGAAAGCGGCGCGATTACATCACCGCGAATACATTCCCTGCCGATTGATAAAAGAGAAGTCCCGCGTGGCTCGCGCCTGCAAGCAGTGATTGTTATTGAAACTGTTTGGCGGTGATTCTTTTGGGGTTATCAATAAAGAGCGCATTGGCGGCTTCGATACCTAATAATTCGATGACACGCGCATGACCCTCGCTAAGATCAGGCGTTCGGTGCGTTAGATTATGCGCATCCGAGGCGACGACGGTTACACTGCCTTCGAGCAAAAGCTTTTCCGCCACTTTTTTCGCCTGCTCACCAAATCTGCCTGCGATTGCACCGGACGTGACTTGTATGTAGCAGCCACGTTTAATAAAGGCATTCAGCAGCTCTGGCTGACGCATAATACCTTTGTTGCGTTCTGGGTGTGCAATCATTACCTTGCAGGATCGATTACTTAACCAATCAACAAGGCCTTCGCTACCCGGTGGCACCTGATCGTGCGGTAGCTCAAGCAGTAGAACAGAGGTATCGCCCTCCTCTCCCAGAAAAGGGATTTTTTTCTGTTGGAACAGCATTAACACTTCTGCTGACAATCTTATCTCGGCTGCCATACCTATTTCTAATTCAATACCTTCATCATGGATTGCTTGTTTCAAAGCGTCGAAGGCGCTCTTAATCGTTTCCTTTTCGTTATCGTATCGTCCTGGGTGGATATGTGGTGTGGCGACTAGGTGTGTTGTACCGTGTTCGACCGCGAAACGCGCCATGTCGAGTGAGTATTGCATTGATGGTGAGCCATCATCTATTTCAGGTAAAATGTGGCAATGAAGGTCGTACATATGTCTAGTCTGGTTTATATTGGGGCTTACCAACATAGTAACCTTGAACGCCATCCATACCAAGCATGGCGACACTTTTTAATTCTTCCTCTTTTTCTACAAAGTTCGCAATAATTTTGATATCTAAGTTATGTGCTATGTCGGTTAATGAGCGCAAAAAGAATTGATTATCTTTATTTTCATGTAAGTTACTAACATAGCTACCATCGACTTTTAATTGATCGAGCTTAAGGCCCTGCAAGAACCCAAAGGCCGTCGAGTTAATGCCAAATTGATCAATTGAAAAACGAACCCCGTACGATCTAAACTGCTCTAAAAAGCTGATATATTCGTCGCTGTTGCGATGATACTGGTGTTCTGAGACTTCTATGATTAAGCGCTGCGCTAGCTCTAAATTATTATTCACCAGCTCTTCTAATCGGGCATGAAATTTAGGATCACAAACCGATTGAATTGAAAGGTTAATGTTTAATAATTTGCCTTTCCCCCAATCGCAGCCAAGATCTACGAAAATCTTTTCAACGATAATCATATCGATATCTCTCGTAAGATGATAACGATCAGCAATCGGCAGTATGATACCCGCTGGAATACTGTCACCATTATCACCGATGAACTTTGCCAACGCCTCGTATTGTGCTGGCTCGTCTTCGTCAAACATTCGAACGGGTTGGTAGACTAACTCAACACGATGGTCGGCAATAATTGCCTGTATTTCATCTCGCCACTCTTCGCCGCCCTTGACCTGAGTATCGTTATCGCCGGTTAAAACGTGGTAGCTATGCGCGCCATGTAATTCTGCCTGACGCAATGCCATATCCGCACCGCTCAGTAGTTCGCGGGTATTTTGGCTGCCAGTGTAAATGGTCACGCCTAAGTGTAAGTCAACGTGCTTTACATCACTTAAACTGAGCGCGTTAACTTTAGACATAATCTGACTGGCTAGCGAGTCGATACTTTCGCTGGCGACATGGGCCACTAGGATACCAAATGCTGCGCCCATCCTCGCGATATGCGCGTCATCGTCGAGTATGTCCCGCAATTCATCTGCGATGACAGTCACTATTTCATTACCGCTTTTGAACCCATGATCTCGGTTAATGGCACCTAGATCACCCACTTTAAGTATGGCAATGAGCGCTTGGTGAGTATCGTCACTTTCTTTGGTTATCTGGTCTAGTCGCATAATAAAGCTTCTGCGGTTGCCGACACCTGTTATCTCATCGGTGTAAGCCTCTTTATGTAAGTTATCTGCGACGCGACTATGCTCCGACACCATTTTAATGAGTTTATTTGTCATTTTATTCATGGCTAAAACGACACTTTTAAACTCTCGGGTCGTTGGAATATGCTTCATGACGGGAAATTCGCGATTTGCTATCGCATTAGCTTGCCCTTCGATGTGTTTTAATGGCGTTAAAATACTTTTTAACAGCCAGTAAACAATCGCAATTGTGACGATAATCATCGTCAGCGCTAGAACCAACATATTGACAAAGCTACCCCAGAGCTGCTCATAGGCATATCCTGAATTACTACGCACATAGACGGCACCCCATTCGCTCCACCCCCCCATGACAAGCGCGTTCATAACAGGCGGATTCAACGGTAGCGACTGTATAAACCAGTCAGGAATACCCTCTAGAGTGGACCCCGTTTGCTTATTGATATTGGTTTTACCATTGAGAGATTTAACCTGTATTTGCGAGTAGTAACCCCCATCGAACAAACTATCGACCGTACGTTCGATAAGCAGTTGATCCTCTTCATCCACGATAGAAGATAACGACATGCCCAACGACACCGCCGCGTCATGTGCGTTGGATTCGAGTTGCGCGCCTAAATAGTCGTGTGTGTTTTTCACCGAAATGACGAATGCGCTGACAATGACAAGGACAACAACAAATATAAACGAAATAAATAACTGTCGACCTAATGTCATGACATCCACTCTGTGTTAACGCAACATAAAAGATCTTTCACGTTGCTGTTTATTTTATAAACCCAGTTTACAGAATTGTTCATCTCAGGCTACGTCATACGCTCAATTAAGTCTGACCAACGTGGCAGACGGTTCTCGCTACCTTTCTTACCTTTACCCCTTTCCTTCGCCATCCATAAACCCCCACCATTAAAGCTGTAGACGGGTCGTAGATCCTTACGTCTGCTTGCCTTTTTGATTCGCCCGATAAGGTTATCCAATACCAATGGTACGTCGCCGGGGTTTTCTGAATAGGTTAAAACCATGTGTGCCTCGTTAAACTTTAATGCGCGAACATAGGTAATGCGTAGCTTTTTTTCAGGTATGCCCATTTCAATCAGCGTGAAATATTTAGCAATATAATAGTCTTCGCAGTCGCCCGCATTTTTTGAAAGAAACTCAATCGGGGTTGCCCAATAATCCTCTACCCGCCAAACATTTTGGTCGTTAGAGAATTTCCTCCTATTGAAAAAGGAATTCACTAATTTTAGCTTTTCGACTTCACTATCGTCCATATTACTTTTCATGAGCCTCTTCCATTCGTCAATACGCTTTAAGGCGCGACTACCATATTGCTGTTCAATTTTATTGGCTTGTTCTTTTGACAAGGGAAACGGCTCGGCATCAACCAGCGTCAGTGCAATAGCAGAACTGAGAGCAATCATCACTAAGAACAAAAATATGTTTTGCGCGCGCATTGTCCCCTAATAGTTTGAGTTAGTTATTCTACGGAGGCCCGATTACTTTATTATAGCGACAATTTTAGAAGTGACAGTGTTCATATCATCGATGTATTTTAGGGATATAAAAAATGACGATTTTAGGGCCGCAGAAATGTTTAACCCAAAATTAAACAAGTACCCGTTTATTTTATGACGACCTGCTTCGCTCGCTATAGCAGCCTAGCCATGCCAGCGACAGCAACAACATAAACATCATCGCGTTAGCAGGAATCTGCAAGTTAAAGTCCACAGTACTATGGATCAGGATCGCCATAACACCCATTAGTGATGCATAGCCAACCCCTCTAAATAGTGAATCCTTACGGGTTCGCATTGCTTTGTATGCCTTAAATTGAGCAATCATTACAATGGCAAATAATAGTAAGGCAGCGACACCGCCCTCTAATGCGAATTGAAGGTAGTCATTATGGGCATATAAATAAGAAATACTGATATGGTCATCTTTGTAACTTGGATACACCGTTTTGAAGGTACCTAGCCCACTACCACTAAAGCCGAATTCAGGGATAGCGATTAACAGCGACTTAACCACTTCGTCCCGAGACTCTGTCTTAACAGACGTGCCCTCTAACCGCTCGACGACTTTCTCAAATCCAAACCATGCGCCAACGATGAGAAGATCTATAACGATTAAGCTGACAAATAAAATGATAACTTTTTTCTGAGGCTTTCTTCCTGATAAAAATATCCACAAAAAGCTACAGACCAATAAACTGGTAAAAAAGGCGCTATTTCCCATTCGAGAATGCGTCAAAACAAGCCCGATAACCAATATGGCTAGGATGATACGAAGCCGCATTTTCTTACTCAATGCAAGTTCAGCCAAATCACGTATAAGTTGCTTGATACTGTGTTGAGCCTTATTTTTCATTTCAGATAATAACAACCCAATACCAATTGCAAGCGACATCACTAGGTATCCTGCAAGGTGGTTTCTATTGATGAAGGTGCCTGTTGCGACATCTAGGTAGTGTTCTTTGGCTCCAAAAAGATGGTATTCAACACCTGATAGTGTCATCAATGAACCAAATACCGATTGAAAGAGCGCCGAATAAATCACGACCCACATGACAATTTTGATACGCTTGCGAGAATTGAGCAATACTAGGGACAACATAAAAAATGTACCTAGCGCGGCGGATAAAACGAATTGGTTGAATGTTTGGTAAGCGTCTACCGAAATAGAGACAAAGCTCGCGCTTTGGCCGATGGCTTCAACTGCGTTGAGTGTCAACTGAACCGAATGAGGTGATACAGCGCTTACAAGGTCGATAGGGAGAGGCATCAATTGAAGAACAATCCACCCCAACCAGGCACCAAACATGATGATGACGGGCTTCGCTTTCTTAAGCGGGCGTGTCAATGCAACCTTATCTTGCTTAAACAGTAGCAACCAAGCAAATGCATTGCAAAAAACCAACAGCTGTAGAAACTCCCAAGCCCAAGGCCAATTAGACCCAGCGGGCAATGGCGCCCAAGCTAAGGTAAAGAGAAAGAGATAGAAAGGGTAGCGATCAGGCATAACGGCATAAAAAAAGGCGGAGAAATTGAATTCTCCGCCTTTTTAACTTTGTATTTAATATTCAGTGATTAGCTAAAAGCTAACCAAACGAATACAAGTCTAAGCGCTTAGTTTCCAGGACTGCCTGCACCACCGCCAGAACTAGCAGAACCAGCTGTAGCGATACCAAAACTAGCCGCTGCAGGTGTCGTAGCTTGACCCAAGTTAGGCGTTACACCACCGGCCGCTGTAGCAGGTAATGTACTTACCACTATTCCCTGATTGATATTCGCATCAGCCGCTGCCGTAGTGATATCACCTTCTGTCAGGTTTGCTTTGTTCATCATCACACCAGAAGTCGCACCAATCGCATTTGCAAAGTCAGGTGAAGTATCACTGATGCCCTTATTTTCAGCAGCTATCGCAACGGCCGCGTATAGGTTTTGGGCAAGGCTCGGATCGCTTTGGATTGCTACAGCCATATCTTCACTAACTGCCTCTGCGGCTTCTTCGAGTGTTGAACCGACATCCATTAGTGTTTCTATTTTTGCGGCAATTGCCTCTTCACTAACGTCTTCAGGTGTTCCTTGTGCAAAAGCAGCGCCAGACATCATCGTGATGGCGGCAAAAGCGATTAATAAAGACTTTAATTTGTTCATAAATTTTCCTTCTTCCTGTGGTTTTCAAGTAGTTGTTAAATGTAATATTAAATAAGGGTAGATGTCAATTTTCTGGGCGATTAAACCGAACTAATTTTAAACTTATTTTTCACCTTTGAATAGAAATAATATTCAGACTTTACGAAATATTTTGGGCGAGGAGAGGTAAGACAAGTTTCAACCGTAACTTTCCGTATAATAACCATCAGCATAAGCGTAATTTCCGTAGCCTTGCTGCTTGCTTGCATCAAATTGATTCAATACACCACCTAATATAGGCGCGTTGGCCAAGTGCAGTCTATTTAACGCATCTTTAACCAACGGTACGGGTGTTGAATCGGCTTTCATTACGAATATCACGCCATCAACGAGTGTCGAAATCAGCCTAGAATCGCTGACGGGTAAAATCGGCGGTGTATCTATGACGATATAATCATACGTCTCTATCATGTCGTTGAGCATTGCTTTAAAAGCTACGGATCCTAACAACTCTAGCGGGTTCGGCGGTATCAGGCCCGCTGGGATAATATACAAGTCACTCTCGTCCCAGCGGTGAATACAAGCCGACGGTTCTTCCGTCTTGGCAAGCAATTCGGACAAGCCATTGGTGTTACGATCATACCCAAACAGGCCGCCTACGGAAGGTTTACGTAAATCGGCATCAATGAGTAATACCTTGTGCATCTCGCTTAAATTAATGGCTGTATTGGTTGCCGTACTGGTCTTACCTTCATCCGGCAAACTCGATGTCACCATAATTGTTTTATGGGGCTTGTCTAGACTTGATAAAATCACACCCGTGCGAATCGTACGTATACCTTCAGTAAAACTCGACTTGCCGTCCAACTTGACAATCTTCCACAGCGTGTTGGCTTTATCATTCATCACAGGAAGCACGCCAAGCACCACTAATTTTAGTCGTTCTTGCATATCCATCGCGCTTTTAACGGTGTTATTCAAGTGTTCATACAAAAACGCCATTAAAATACCAAAACCCAACCCTAGAAACCCAGCAATTAAGATAATCAATTTCTTTTTGGGTTTTATCGGAACGATAGCCGGTATGGCTTTATCAACAACTCTAGCGTTTGCCTGATCAATACCTGTCGACTCAGTGGTTTCTTTAATTCGGTTCAAAAAGAGATCGTAAAGCTGCCTATTTGCCTTAGCTTCTCGTTCGAGAATACCTAATCGATGTTCCTTACGATTAATGCTATGCATGTCTTTCCTTGTTACGCCTAGGGCTTTTTGTGCAGAGTTTTCGGCCGATCTCGCTAATTGATATTGACGTTCGATACCTTTTACGACGCTTAAAACATGCCGTTCAAGTGCTTTGGTCGCTGTATTAAGCCCAGCCTTAGCAGAGATTATCTTGGGGTGCTTATAGCCGTAACGCTGACTCAAAGATTCGAGTTCCTGGTCGGCGCCACTAGCACTATTAATCAACTCCGAAACAAGCTTGTCATCAAGTACCGCAGGAATAGATAGGTAATCTTCATATTTCTTATTTTTCACGTCCCTGATCTGATTTCGGGCAGCTTCTAATGAACTTAAATTCCTTTCAGCAACGTTTAACTCCAAGTTTAACTCACCTAACTGCTTAGCAATCAAACTCGTCACGCCACCCGCTATTATTAATTCTTCTTCCTCCTTATAGGTCTGTAGCGCCTCTTCCGAAGTCTTCAGCTTTTTACGAATGACTTCTAGTCTTTCGGTCAACCAGCTATTAGCCTGCGAAGTCATTTCCAAGCGTGCATCAAGTTGACTTTGGATATAAATTTTAGCCATCGCATTGGCCATTTTTGCCGACAACACATTGTCAGTCGCTTCGAAACTAATACCCACCAGTTGCGTTTTCCTGATAGGCGAAACGACCATCATTTCCGATAGTTCTGCCAAAATTTCTCTTCTTCGAAGTTCTTCTGGATCTAAACCTCCAGTACCTTTATTACTACCCTCAATGTTATCCAAAAACCACGTTGAGACACTATCTGGCAAAGCGCTCAAAACCGTTGCTTTAAATGAGACTACATTACCTTCTTCATCTAGCTCGGGCTGGAAATAAGGATGATTGATTAGGTCTAGCTCATTCATCATTTTTCTAGCGAGTGACTGGGATTTCAGTAACTCAAATTGTGTATTGAGATACTCGTTTGCTTGCTGCCCACCAGCATAAACTTCTTCAATCGAAACGACTTTTCGTATTTCGGTCTCTATGAGTAATGTTGCAGTGGATTGGTAAATCGGTTTCATCGAGAAGACGACTAACGCGGCTACCAAGACCGAAATAAAGCCGATTATAAAAATACTTCTGAGGTGGCGTTTTACTATCCGCACGTACTCGCGCAGATCTATGACCTCCTCCTTTACGTCATTCTCCTGCTGACGCACTACTTCCCCTAACTTTGACATATCTCTTTAACGCTACACTTAAACTCTAAAAAAAACTTCGTTCGACAGTGATGACATCACCCGGATTAACAATAGCCTCTAGTCTGGTCTTATTGTTTTTACCTTCATCACCGCGAGTGAGATAAATATCGTCCTTATTGGCCCTAGTATCGAAACCACCCGCAAGAGAAATAGCCTTTTGAACCGTCATGCCCGGTTGATATGCAAATCCACCGGGCTCTTTTACGCGTCCATTAACAAAAAACTGTCGATAGTCGGCAATAGTAACAGTCACTTCGGGGTTGATTAGATAGCCGTCCTTAAGGCCTAAAACTATCTGCCTATTGATATCGCCAACCGACCTTCCTAAAAGTGTTAGTTTACCGATAAACGGATAGTTAATCACACCATGCGAGTCTATACGTGTTTCCAACGACAGATCCGGCTCGTCATAAACGACAATTTTAACGAGATCACCCGGACCCAGCTGGTATTCTGCCATTGCATTCGATGCACAAGCTAGAAATAGCAATACAAATATGCCAACACGTTTCATCACATAACCTATCATAACTATTTAGAATGCCGCTGTAATACCAACATTGTAAACCAGTTTGTCCGAAGAATTGCCTGCTACGTCCGAAGATACATCAGTACTTGCGATACCACCCGTTACTTGCACGGTTTGGCGTAATGCATAGGCTAATGACAACGAAATAGTATCTGTATCATCCGTCGTATCGCCCGCAGCTAGTTCTGACACTTCTTCATTCGTACTGAAAGCAAGCACAGACTTGATTTCGTTTTCCCACTCATAATTCCAAGCAATGCTTAAACTGGTATTTCGGACGTATGCCGCTGTACTAACTGATTCGCCAAAATCTTTAGATGACGAAACCTGAACAGAATTATAAGTCTCGGGCGCCCAAGTCAATGCTATTTCCCAAGCTGTGTCAGAGTCATCCTCGTTCACAGACTGATCGAAGTCCTTATCCTGTGTACCGATGTCCGCTGACAACTGTACAATATCTGAAACTTGCCAATCAGCACCGACCATAAAACGAGCCTGATCACTGTCAAGATTATCGCTAATATCATAATCGAAATCTATAAATCGAGCTGATAGCCTTAAACGAGTGTTAGGCGCAACTGGGAATCTAAGCAGGCCATTAATGGTCGTTGAATCTCTGTTTTTACCCCGATTAAAAGCTAAACCGGTATCATAATCTCTATCGGTCGTATCAAGGGACACAGAGGCATCGGCACCTTCCCAGTTATTAAGGCCATAGTAGCCGCTAACACCAAAACTAGTGTCTGTATATTCATCCAGAGAATTACGGGTAGCCAAAGTAGTTGGTGTACGAGCATCGTGCTCTTCCGCGATACCTGCACTCACCGAAACACTCAGCTTGTCATTGGGCTGATGGATATACGCAACGCTCGCCGCGCCATCTGTATAGTCATCATCTGAACTATTTCTATAGGTGCCATCTTCTGCTTCAGCAATAATCTCGAATGTACCTGCTGAGTTATCGGGCTGTATTTGAACCGTAATCCCAGCATTCAGCGTCAGGACATTTGAGTCAATCTCATTCGTTTCTGAACTCACTACATTATCGTCACGCCCAAAGGTTACACCGGCATGCGGGTAATAAACAGCCGAGCCAGAACGGATACCCTCTGGGGCAAATGTTTCAGCGTTTACGCCTTGAATTCCGGTGAAACTTGCAACAATCGCAATCCCAATCGGCCCCTGTATCTTTTTTAGTAATTTAGTATGCATTTTTCCCTGTAAACCCTCCAAAAATAGTCTTAAAAACAATAGTAATGTCCAGCCACAATGACCAGTTATCCAAATACCACAAGTCATACTCTATGCGTTTTTGCATCTTGTAGACCGTGTTCGTCTCACCACGCCAACCGTTCACCTGAGCCCAGCCCGTTATCCCCAGTTTCACCTTATGCCGTAGCATATACCCTCGTATATCTTTTCTATATTCCTCGTTATGAGAAATCGCATGGGGCCTAGGCCCCACTATCGACATTGCCCCTGCTAAGACATTCAAAAACTGCGGCAATTCATCTAGTGATGTCCTACGCAAAAAACCACCTATTGCTGTGATCCGTGGATCACCCTTTTGCGCCTGCTGAAGAACTACATCATCAGCCATCACTTTCATTGTTCGAAACTTTAAAATGGTGATTTTTTTACCATCCATTCCGTAGCGATGCTGTTTAAAAATCGCAGGGCCAGCCGATGTTAACTTAATCGCCAATGCGATGCATAACATCGGCACAAAAATAATTAACAAAATCAAACCACTTAGGACTACATCCTCAGCTCGCTTAATCCAACTACTAACACCCCAAAACGGTGTATCAAACACGCCCAACACTTGCATGCCTGCAAAGTCTCGCCAATTTCCGCTGACCAAATCTGACAAAAAAAAGTCTGGCACCATATAAACGGTCACCGTCGTATCGCCAAACTTATCGACCAACGTCATAATGCGCACCTGCGCCTCCAACGGTAACGCTATGAAGGCCACATCAAACTTGTTAGCCTTGGCATCGTCAATCATTTCCTTGTAGCGCCCGCGGATGTCTTCACCCCAACGTACCCGCCCACTTTTTTCTCGGTCTTCATAAGCACCGACATACTGAAACCCAAGCCACGTATTATCCTGCAGGACATTCTTAACCTTTGCTGCGGAAACGCCCGTACCAATGACTACCGCTCGCCTGCCTTTACTCGCCTGTCCCATGAGCGAACCCATGTATTTTCGAGCTAATATGTGCCAGCACATTAATAGTGCTGGCATAGATACACCCCACACAATCAATACAAATCTTGAGTAGGTTTCACTCTCTTTAATTAAAAAGAGTACGACAAGCGTTATCGCTACCACAACCAACCATAAAACCGTTGTCACCAGAGCCTCTCGCGCCATCGAGGCTGCGTAGTAAGCAATGTGCGCATTAGTAATCTCTGCCAAGCAAAGATAAATCAATGAGGCAATTAAACCCAACGACAGAAATGGTGCGTGACCAACCCCATAAACAGCCGCAACAACGTGCAACGCTAGGATAATCAGCACAACATCGAAGAGTTTAATAAGGGCGTTCATGACACATACCAGATCAAGTGAAATATACCTATATACATCTCTACTTTAAATCCACGGTCATTGCACGAATAGATTTTACGATCATTAATTGCTTGTAAACCACAATCTTAAGCCCTAGCCAAGTCTCTATAATCCTGAATACTTTGTAGGTGTTCTTTATACGGCGGCATAATACTTCAAACTAGCCATTAATGCAGCCCAAATTTTAAGTATTTCACCGCTTTTTTATGGGATTTTCTCTCGCTTATTGTGGGTAAGCACAAAAAACCGCTATCGCCATTAAGCTGTTATTTTCAATATCCCCCCTAGTACTACCACCGCCCTCGATCCGAGTCATACTCAAGTAGTCAAGAACGGGTTTCCGACACAATTTACCAATCACCTCGCTGCACCGATTGTATTCACCAGCGCCGCTAAGTTACTATGCTCATCTCATTTACTGGCGTAATGACGAATAGGCAATGGATCACAATATTTCACCGCTAGATTTGCGTAAGCAAATTCGATCAGGGCAATTCACGGGGAATACCTCGGGTTACTCTCAAGGTTTTGTACAGGGTAATTTGTGCGTATTACCATTGGAATGGGCGAACGAGTTTTTGCAGTTCTGTCAACTTAATCAACGCCCTTGCCCACTCGTCGGTATGTCATCGAACCCTGGCGATTTCCATATTACCAAACTCGGCGAAGACCTCGATATCCGCAGTGATATCCCTAGTTATCGAATATTCAAAGATGGCATCTTACACGACGAAGTCACTGACGTTAGTCATGTTTGGCGAGACGATTTGGTGGCATTTGTATTGGGATGTTCATTCTCATTCGAAGAAGCCTTAATCGCCGATGGATTGGAAATACGCAATGTCAGCGAAGGTGTTAACGTGCCGATGTATCGCACTAGTATTAGTTGTGCGCCAGCCGGTCGGTTTAGCGGCAATATGGTGGTGAGTATGCGACCGATGCTCGCGGCGGATGCTATTCGTGCCGTCCAAATTTGCACACGGTTCCCGGCAGTCCACGGGGCGCCGATACACTTTGGTGACCCTGCTTTAATTGGTATCGATAATATCAACCGACCTGAATTTGGCGATGCGGTCACTATTCGTGAGAATGAAGTACCTGTATTCTGGGCCTGTGGCGTTACGCCGCAAGTCGCCCTAGAGCAAGCTAAACCACCTTTTTGCATTACCCATTCTCCTGGGTGTATGTTGGTAACCGATTTACCCAATAGCCATTTGGCCATCATGTAGGGCATTAAAAATGATATTACTCAATAGCGATCTTGGTGAAAGTTTCGGTTCTTGGACAATGGGCAATGACGGCTCTGTCATGCCGCATATCGATCAAGCCAATATCGCCTGCGGTTTCCATGGTGGCGACCCTTTAGTCATGCAAAAAACGCTGATGATGGCGAAAGAAAATAATGTCATGCCGGGCGCGCACCCCGCCTACCCCGATTTGGTCGGTTTTGGTCGCCGTTCGATGAACTGCTCTGCCGATGAAATTAGCGCGCTGGTGACTTATCAAATCGCCGCTATTGATGGCATGGCCAAAAGCATTGGGCTGGACTTAGCCTATGTCAAACCGCACGGCGCGCTTTATAACGATATGATGGCTAAAGACTCGGTACGCCAACCGATTATGCAAGCCATCGCGAATTACCATCGCCCCATTCGGCTCATGCTGCTAGCAACACCCGATGCCGACAAGCATCGTCAAGAAGCCGAGGCCCTCGGTATCAAACTTTGGTTTGAAGCCTTCGCCGATCGTTGTTACGACGACGATGGTAAATTACTCGCACGCAGCAAACCCGGCGCAGTACATAGTCGAGAGAAGATGCTAGAACAAGTCGCTCAAATATGTCAGCACGGCACCGTTACCTCGGTTAGTGGACACACCCTTCAACTGGCACCCGATACACTTTGCGTTCATGGTGACAACGAGGCAGGCGTCGCCGCAATTATCGAGATTCGAAATATTATTCACGGCAACCATCATTAACTCGCCGCAGATCGCTATGCCATTGACAATTGAAATCGCTGGGCAAAATGCCTTTATCGTCTACTTTGCTGACACCACTAGTCCGTTGGTGTCGGCTCAAATTCAAACAGCGGTCGCTAATATCCGATCGCAAATGTCGGAACTTATTATCGACCTAGTACCATCGTACGCCTCGCTATTAATTATTTACGACCTCGATAAAAGTGATCCCTACGAAGTACGATCACGCTTAGCGGGCGCATTGGTTAATTTAACCGAAGGTGAAGCAATCGGTGGTCAGTTGATTACTTTGCCGGTTTACTACAGCGAAGAATCAGGGCCGGATTTGAAAGTTATCGCCAAAAACGGAAATTTAAGCGTTGAAGAAGTTATCGCTATTCATCAGCAACAAGAATACCGCGTTTACGCCATTGGTTTTGCGCCGGGTTTCGCTTATCTCGGTGAAGTTGATGAACGTATTGCGGCGCCTCGCCTTGCGACACCACGACAGAAAGTACCCCGTGGTGCAGTCGCCGTTGCCGACCGACAAACCGCCGTTTATCCTGCGCAATCACCCGGCGGCTGGAATTTAATTGGGCTTTGCCCAACCCGCATGTTTAACCCCGAGCAACAACCGAGTATGCCGGTACAAGTGGGGGATCGAGTTAACTTTAAAGCCATCGACCGCGCAGAGTTCATTGCCCTCGGTGGTGAGATATGAGCGGCTTGCGGATCAAACAACCAGGGTTACTCAGTTTAATTCAAGACAGTGGGCGATTCGGTGCGCATAACCTTGGTTTAACCACCGGCGGCCCTATCGACAAACTCGCTTTCGATTGGGCCAATCGGCTCCTTGGCAACGGTCCGAATGCGAGTTGTGTCGAAATCAGCTTCGGTGGATTAGTACTAGAAGCCGAAATCGATACGGTTATTGTTATTACCGGCGCTCAAAATAGCTGCCAGTTAAATGGCAAAGCAATCGAACAATGGCATAGCCACGCTATCGCCAAAGGCGACCTACTCGAACTGGGCTTTGCAACGGCAGGGGTTCGTGGCTATTTGGCGGTAGCCGGTGGCTTCGACATCGCCCCCAGTTTCGGTAGTAGTTCGACCGTTGTCCGCGAAAAAATAGGCGGACTACATGGCGACAAACTACAAGCGGGCGATTACCTCGCTTGCCAGTCCAATTCAATCAACCAACACCGTTATCTCGCAGAAGCCGATCGACCTAGTTACCCTAAACAAGCAGCCTTACGCGTGGTCAAAGGCTATCAACAAGCATCTTTTGATTTGACTCAGCAGTGGCGCTTTTTTAATTCAGACTATCAGGTAACCGGACGTAGTGATCGTATGGGGTTTCGACTCGAAGGCGCCGTGATCAAATCGGACATGGTCGGTATGTTGTCCGAGGGCATTTGTCATGGCGCTATCCAAATACCCGCCGACGGCCAACCCATTGTATTAATGAATGATCGCCAAACCATCGGCGGTTATCCCAAAATAGGATCGGTTATACCGACCGACACCGCGAAGCTAGCGCAACTGTCACCGGGTTCGGCCATCCGCTTTGAAGAGATCAGCATAGAACAAGCACACAACCTACACTGGTTGGAAAAATCTAAATATCAACGCACACCGATCGTAGAGATTAGTCAATGAGAGCGACAGAAAACATGAGCGATATTCACGCAGATCTAGCACTGAGCAAAACCATTGAAGACATTCTAGTCGCTCGTAACTTACGCGGTATGAAAACCGTTCAAGCCGCTTTAGAACCGGGCTATTGTTTGCGTGCTGCACAAGTTTTACGCCAGTGTCGCAGTAACGTCTTCATTGGCACGGGCTTCCCTGTCGTCAAGACGTTTGAAACCGATGGACCCGTTGGCTCCATTGCACTTTACAATGCCCTCGAAGCCATCGGTGCTACGCCTATTATTGTCTGTGGTCGGCCATTATCAGAAGCCTTATCGAGCCGCTATCGCGTTCATGAAATCCGCGTCGGCGGCCATGACCAACGCGAACAGGAAGCCATCGATGCGCTGGAAAAATATCAACCTGAAGCGATTGTCTCAATTGAACGGCCTGGCCAAGCGGCCGATGGCGGTTACTATAATATGCGTGGCGAAAGCATCAGTCCTTGGACGGCTTGTTTTGATACCTTTATGGACCTCAGCACTTGCCCAACCATCGCAGTAGGTGATGGCGGTAATGAAATTGGTATGGGCAAGGTACGCGACGCACTTAAAGACCTTAACATCGTGCCTGCAGCAACCAGCTGTGACGAGCTCATCGTCGCCGATGTTTCTAATTGGGGTGCTTACGGCATAATTTCGTTTCTATCAATTTGGAGCGAGCGAGATTTACTCAAGGAAATCAACCCATTAAACATACTTAACTATATCTCCGAACTAGGTAGTGTCGACGGTGTTACGCGTATCAACGAGTTAACCGAAGACGGCCTACCCGTTACCGAAGGAGAGGCCCTCCTCAAGGAATTACGCACCGCCTGCGGCTTTATCAGTTAGCGTGCGTATCTGGTACACAACTACTCGTTCTGTGGCTCTATTTCAGCCGACCACTTTCGGTTAACTTGCCGCCCATTTCATTAACCCTGACTTTTACATACAAGGTAGTCTTATGACCATTGCATATCTTAACGGCACCTATATGCCGCTCGAAGAAACTCGTATTTCGCCACTCGATCGAGGTTTTTTATTCGGCGATGGTATTTACGAAGTTAT
>JAJNBS010044080.1:0-25082 GCA_028455975.1 Notopais sp. c TS-2021
ATGCGCATATCACGCTGACGAATACCGATCTGTACGGTCACGACCACGGAGTGTATGGGCGTAACGGTAGTACGATCACGATGACCAGCGGTCGGGTATATGCGAACCAGCTAGATGGCTTCCTGTTTGCCAGTAATGCACAAGGCGTGATCAGCGGGGTCGAGATATTTGGTAATGTTCGTTCGGGCGTGAATAGTAATAGTACGCAGACGATCGTAGCGGAAGGCAATTGGTGGGGTTCGGCGGGCGGCCCGAGCGGGATCGGTCCAGGCACGGGTGACGCGGTACTGGGCAATGTTGACTACGAAGTACTGATCGGCGATAGCTGGCTGGATGATGGTAGTGCGTATAGCTATTATAATGCGGGTGATATCAACCATAAGGCCTATGGCCTAAGCATTGCTAATGTGAGTGGTATCCCGGCAACCGACTGGGGTACTTCGGCTCACCAGAGTTTTACTTACGAAGCAGAATCCAATGTGCCATTGACGGCCGATTTTGCTGGGCTGACTGCATCGGGGAATTATCGCGTACTGTTAAATTACTGGAATCAGGATAGCGGCAGTAGCACGCAATCGGCTGTCGATATCAGCGGTACCGTAATCCATAGCGACTTGCTGTTGCCGAGCAATCATTCCACAGCGTTCGAATATCGCCTCGCAAAGTCATCCTTCGATGCCGGTAGTCTGTCAATTGAAATTAATCGTTCTACCGGCTCTCGCACGGTTTTAAGCGGACTGTTCCTGATTGAAGACTTAGCCGCAGATACCGTCGCGCCGGTGGTGGTAATCAACCAGCCCAGGGAGGGCGATTTGGTCCCGCTTGGTAGTTATCGGGTCAGTGGAATGGTAACCGACAGTACCGATAATATCGAACAAGTCGAGATCGGGATTGGTAATGGTGGCCCACTATTCTGGCAATCAGTTACCGAACTAGCAAACGACGGTAGGTGGTCCTATTACTGGCCCGTCAATACCCCGGGTAATTACCAGATTCAAGCGCGGTCGATCGATACTGCCGGCAATCAGCATGTGACCCTGCTGGTTAATGTATCGGTGGACACTACCGCACCACAGGCGGTAGCCAGTGTGTCTTTGCAAAGCTTGCCAGGTGGCGTAAGGGTCTTGTGGAGTCTCTCGGCCGATGACGGCGCCGGTGCCAATGACGTGCAGCGTTATGAAATTTGGCGCCGCAGTAGCCAGCTTGATCCACTGCTTCAAGTTGGAGAAGTGATTAGGGGCGTTGGTCTATTCGACGATACTTCGGTGATTCTCGGTAACAGTTATTTCTACGTTATTCGAACCGTCGACGCTGCCGGATATGAAGTCGACTCTGCCGAAGCAGGTCCGATTGTATCCACTGCAAATGTTGATACTAACCCGCCTGAAGATGTCAGCGACCTGAGCGCACAGCTTACCCATATGGGTACTAGCGCGAGTGCATACCTTACCTGGACTGGAAGTCTCGATTCAGTCGGTGATTGGGCAAATCAGAAGCTATATGTTTCTGCCGATGGTGGCAGTACCTTCGGCAACAATGCGCCTACCTTCGACAACGGGCAGACTTATAACTTAAACAAACAAATTCGCCAGTATGTGATCGGCGGTTTGATCGTCGGCCAAACCTACAATATTCGCCTCACTACGCTCGATGGCATTCCCAACGAAAGCGATGGGGTCAGTGTAGATGTTTCCCCGACTGGAGCAGACGATGAGTATGTCAGTCTGGGTGGTAGTCTAGCGGTAGACACTACTTTCGAGGCTGGTGTCTACGTTATAACCAGTAATTTAACGATACCCGTTGGCATTACTCTGACACTCTCGCCTGGCAGCATCATCAAGTTTGCCAGCGGTCGGACTCTAACTGTGAACGGTGACTTGGTTGCGCAAGGTGTTGACGGTAATCCCGTCGTGTTTACCGCGTTTACCGATGACAGTTTTGGTGGCGATAGTAATAACGACGGATCTGTCACGAGCGGGATTGCCGGTTACTGGGGGCATATTCGCTTCAATAGCACGGCGAATCAATCGGTTAGCTTGCTTGACCACGTCACGGTACGTTTCGCGGGCTCCGGCACTCAAGGTAGCGTTTACCTAGCAAGCAGCCATGTGCCTGTCACCAACAGCCTGATTCAACTGGGGTCATCGCATGGCATTTATGCTTACAACAGTAATGCGCTGTTGCAAGGCAACACCATCGAAGACCATACCCTGGATGGTATCAATAATGGCTCTGGCGCGCCGTCTTTCATCGGAAATACGATCCAGCGCAACCGGCATGGTATCTATACCAGGGATGCTGCGGTAAGCGGCATTCACGATAATACGCTGGACAATAACAGCGATTACGGCGTTTATTTTCTGAATGCCCAGAATATGGACACGGTGACCGGTAATACCATCACTAACAATGATATCGCCTATCGCTTGCCCGCCAGCGCCTTGCCTGACGCCAGCAACGTCATCGAAGGCAACAATATGTCATACGTATATGTTCTGGCCAACCCGCTGACTTCAGATTTGCATTTACCCATCTGGGATGCCGGGACGCCAAATGCCATCGATACCTATATAGTATCTGTGGGATGGATGACCGTTCCTGCTCAAAATGTGCTGACGATTGATCCTGGAGTTGTACTCAAGTTCCAGGCGGCAGGTATTAGAGTAGACGGCCGTATGATCGCGCAGGGGCTAAATACCGCACCGATTTATTTCACCTCGTATCGCGACGCTACCGCAGGCGCAGACCCTGGCGATGATGCCTCTGAGCTGGCACGCCCAAGTGATTGGTACGGCCTGTCTTTTTACGACTCGGTGTTTGAATCGGAGAATCTGCTGGATCGTACGGCGATCAAGTTTGGCGGCAGTCAGAATGGCGCGAATGTTTATATCAATAATGCGGATATTACAGTCAAAAACAGTGAGATCAGTCAGAGTAATTCTTACGGTATCTCTGTTTTTAACGGGTCGCCGAGCATTACTGGCAATCGAATTTGGGGCAATAACGACGATGGCGTCGTGACTGACCAAGCCGGTGCCTCACCGCTGATTAGTTTCAACGAAATCAGCACTAACGGCCGTTATGGTGTCTATGTTTATCGCAGTTCATCGCCGACCCTGAGTAATAATCATTTCTACCGTAACCGCAGTTACGGCGTGTTTAATAATACGGCTAATGTTGTCGATGCGAGCAATTCGTGGTGGGGTGATACAGACGCTTCGGGGCCATATCATGCAACCACCAATATCGGCGGCACTGGAGATCAGGTGGCAGATAATGTCACTTATGTGCCTTTCCTTGGCGATGTACAGGTCGATTATAGTTACCGTGATTTCGGTACGACGACATCCGACACGTTCGGTTCGATGAGTCCATTGGTTCTGGATCAGGGCACTCTGTCAGATGAATGGGGTACCGTGGCTAACCGGAGTATGGCTTGGGGCGTCAACTTGGTTGAAATCAGTACTACGGGTCTCGACCCTGCCAAACGCTACAAGCTGAGAGTGAGTTATTTCAACGGAGATTCCGCTGCAGTTTACCAGAGCTTAAACGATGGAAATGACAATCCTATTCACGCCGGTCTGTTGATGCCGACCGGTAATCCGGTGCAGTATGAATTCCCGATACCGCAAAGTTACTTCAGCGATGGCAATTTAATATTGCGCTCGGTACACGACAATCCTGCCACATCGATTCGTGGTGCGATTACAGAATTGTGGTTAATTGAGGATGTCGAAGCAGTCACTCCGCCACTGTTTTCCGGAATCGATTACAACGATGTCGACGGTAGCGGTAATCTGAGTGAAGGAGATTTCTATCGGTTCCGCTTCAGCGAAGCCCTTGATTCAGCATTGATAGCGGGGAACACCGACGCCAACGACAAGTTAGCAATAGACAGCGGCGCTATTTACGGCACCGCTAATACGGTTGTTTGGAGTGCGGACTTGAAGAGTGTTGACGTTTATCTAACCACTGGCTTCAACGTCGCCGGCGGAGAAAATGTGACGCCGACTGACTTGTTAGACACGCTGGGTAACGCCGTGATCGGAATTCAGATGCTGCCGTTGAGCGATAATATTTCACCTCGGTTTGTCAATTTGACCTGGCAGGATACGGATGCGGATGAGGCCGTGAGTATCGGCGACAGTTACCGCTTTTTCTTCAACGAAGCCATGAATGCTAGCGTGCTGGTGGATGGCACCACCGCAGCAAATGCTCACCTTCGACCGCAGGGTGGTAGGCGCTATGGGATCAGCAATCATATTACTTGGGCGGGCGACAGCCGTAGTGTCACAGTGGAAATCACCGCAGGTTTTACCGTGGTCGGCGATGAATTGGTCATTCCTGGAAGCTTTATTACTGACTTGACGGGTAATGCCGTTATCGGCAGCCAGAATTTGAAAGGCAAGGACAGCGAGGCGCCAGTTTTTACAGCGGCAGCCTTCGATGATGTCGATGGCAGTGGCAGCGTGACGTTGGGCGATCGTTACCGAATTAGCTTCAGTGAAGCAATGCGTACTTCGGCACTGTCCACCCAGACTACCGAGGCTAACATCAACCTGATATTGAGTGGTGGCAAGCGTTGGGGTAACGTTAATCTGGTCAGCTGGAATGATGACGACAGCGATGTGACGATCGAGATCACCAGCGGATTCAGTCTGGTGGGTAATGAAATCGTTAGCGGCAGCAGTCTGGTGGTCGACTTGGCGGGTAACCCAGTCGGTAACTCGGTCAACCTGACATTGACGGATGTCATTGCGCCCGACGTTGTCAGCATGGTGTCTAACTACATCAGTCCTACCAGTTCAACCGATACCTATCAATTGACGGTGCAGTTTAACTCCCGCATGAACCTTGCAGTATTACCACAAGTCACTCTGAGCAGTACCGGCGCGCAGCAACCGGTAGTGCCTGATGGTGAATGGTTGACTACCTTCTATCCGAACGATACCTACACCAGCGGTGATGTTGTGCTCGCGCAAGGAATGGACGGCCAGCTGAGCGGTAGTGTCAGTGGTGCCGAGGACTGGGCCGGCAATGCCATGGCTGCGGCGCCCGATATCTTCAATGCCGAGCTCGATGCTACGCCACCGACTAACCCGAATGTGTTAGTAACGGGGCAAAGCTGTGACAGTATCACGCTGGACTGGGCTAGTTATAGTGCACCTACCGACTTGACTGGATTCCAAGTTTATCGACGCAATGATGGTGCGTTTACTGAGGTAGATGGCACGACATTTCTTCAATTGATTAGCGCCAGCAGTAGTAGCGTCGAGGTCTCTGGCTTGAGTCTCGATACGCCATACGAACTCGCGGTCGTGGCAATGGATCATGTTGGCAATATTACATCCGCCGTAAATTCCCACAGCGTGTTGATTGCGCAGGCGATACCCGGGGCAGTCGATTTCAGTGTCGGTGCTGGCACTTCATCCGATCAGGCTGTGGTCGATTGGTCGGCATACGATAGCAGCGCTTATTGCGGCTTCTCAGGTTTCAGGGTTTATCTTGAAACCAGCAATTTCATCTCTGTCGCTGGATTGACGCCGTTCGAGACAATAGCGGCTAATGAGCAGAACTACACCTTCAGCGGTCTGGATCGGGGGCAAGTCTATTATATCGCAGTGGTAGGTTTCAATGGTGCGGAACAGTTCCTCCCAGATGTTGACAGTGTCGAATGGCGCGATCCCTATGCCGGCGATGTCTCGGTCGATACGATCATCGGTAGCGGTGTCGAAAAAACTATCGAAATCACCGAAACCATTACGGTGACAAATAATGCGACCTTGACGGTAGCCGCGGGCAGTGAATTGCGGTTTGCTGCGGGAACTGGCATCGTCATTCAGCAGGGCACGCTCAACCTGGAAGGTACTGTATTCGAGCCGATTCTCCTCACGAGCACCAACGCGCAAACCGACAATGCAGTTGCCGGTGACTGGGCGGGCATTACGCTGGGTCCAAACGCGGCTGGATCGAGTTTGAGCCATGTCGTTATCGAATATGGCCAGGGCCTGACTCTGGATGCCAGTAGTGCCGCCGTAGAAGCCTATACTGCTCGTTATAACGCGGGTGCGGGGCTAACCTTGCGCAATGGCGCGAGCCTCGCAACAACTGAAATGCTGCTGCGTTTCAATGATGTTGGTGTCAATGTCGAGAGTTTGGCAAGCCTCTCGCTAAGTCTATCGGTGATTAAAAACAATGGCATCAATGCTCGCTCAGATGGTAGCGTAACGCCTGATATGCAATCGAACTGGTGGGGTTCACTCGACCCGGATAGCATTCTTGCAGGCATGAATGGCCCCGTCGATAGTGCTAACTTCTTAACCTATGAACCTGTTTTGAGTCCGGCGATCAGCACCGCTGACGGCGAACTCCAAGTCATCGAGCCGAATGTCACTTTGTGGCTACCAGGCCGTAATGCCGAGGAGGTTCGCATCAGCGAGGACGCAACCTTCGCCGATGTATTCTTCGATCCGTGGCAACCGCAGCTGGATTTTGAGCTATCGTCGAACGGTGGCGAAAAGATTGTTTACGCGCAGTTCCGTAGCATCACCGGTACCAGTTCACCGACCGTTAGCGTGGCCCTAAACTACGTCACCGAAGGTCCGCTCATCAGTAATATGAACCTGGTCGATGGGCAAATAATCAGCCGACCTATCACGGTCACTGCTAATGCTACCGCGGTGCTCGGCCTGAGTCAGATCGAACTACTGCTCGACGGCGTGATACTAAGCAGTACCAGCAGCTCTAATCTTAGCTACGCCTGGGATCCGCGCTTGCTTAGCAACGGTACTTATAGCCTGGTAATCCGTGCGTCGGATATCGGCGGTCATGTTACCCAGCTATCGCGTACCTTGGTGGTCGAACTCGCCCCCGCGAACGCACCGATTATAACCAGTCCGGTAGATAACAGCATCGTCAGCAGCGAACCGATCACGATTCAGGGTAATGCCGAGCCCGGAGTTCAGGTACAGGTCCGGCGTAATGGTTTTGTCGTCGGCACACCGATCGCGGATATCAACAGCGGTGACTTTGTTGTTCAGAATGTGAGCTTGAGCGAAGGCAGTTCAGAGATAGTTGCGACAGCGAATGACAGCGTAGGCATGAGCGCGCAGTCGCAGACGATTACTATTACCTTGGATACTGGCGCCCCCTCTGCTGTTGAACTTTCGGGCCAAGCAAACGTGGGAGTTGAAGGGATAGACTTGTATTGGAGCACAGCGGCGATAGGTGAATCACCAGAGATATTTTTTGTCTTTCGAGGGGATACTCCATTCGTAGACCCTGCCCAGGCGCAACTACTTACTGCTATTCCTGTTACCCGACAAATATATTTAGACAAACCATCAGTAGACGGAATCTATTATTACGGGGTGGTGGGGCAGGATACTGCGGGTAATTCCAGTCCGCTGTCTAACGTTATTTCAGTCATTTACGACAAAACCAACCCCCAGCTGTCTATTAGTTATGATAAAAGCTCGCCCGTTGGTCCAGGCATGCTGAATATTGTTATCACCAGCGATGAAGAATTGCAGCAGCCCCCTAGCCTTACTCTGACTCCGGCCAATAGCAATGTGCCACAGGTGGTACTGCTCACCGCCCTGGACAATAAGATTTTTGGCGGCAGTTTGGAGATCACTTCCCAGTCGGGAAATGGTGTTATGTCTCCCGTCGCGGTAGCGACTGATCTGTATGGCAATAGCACAAATGCCAAGCCCAATGGCGTCGATCTTGTAGTCGACACCCAGGGTCCGAAAGGTACAATTCAAGTTAGCCCTGGTGCGCCGGTCCAGGTGCAATCGATCACCGTTCTCAATATAACTGTAAGTCTTGATGAACCTATGAAACCCGGCAGCCTGCCAATTTTGCAGCTGACCACACCCTCTAACGGTACGCTCAATGTACCGATGATAGGTAATGCAGACAATTGGACCGGAATTATCAGTATTGACAGTAGCGCTGGTGATGGATATGCGAGTTTTACGCTGAGCACTGAAGATAGTTTTGGCAATATCGGTAGTATGATTAGCAGCGGGAGTACGCTGGAACTATATACCACGCCGCTACCAACTCCTGCGTCGATTCCAGGAGGGTTTATCGGCCAGGCACAGCCTGACGGACATGTTGCACTTAGCTGGGACGCTGCCGAAAATGCCGAAACCTATCAATTATATCGTGGTGTTGGGGATTGTAGTGTAGCCCCGAGCGTGGTTCTGGTTAGCGGATTGACAAGTCTATCGATGGATGATCTTCCGGCGGTAGACGATGAATACTGTTATGCAGTCTCTTCGGTACGTCGAGGTGCTGTAAGCACTCTGTCGGTATTGGCTAAAGTTACATCTGACCGAGTTCCCCCGAATATATCGGACAATTTGAGCGTTACCTTGCAAAGTAATGGAGTCGATATCAGCTGGGACGCCCCTGAGGGTGAGGTTCCAGACCAGTATGAATTAACCCGAAATGGCCTTCCTCTGCAAACATTTCGGGGTGGACAGTTTCAATACAGCATACAGGACTTCCCTGACAACGGCGGAAACTATGCATACGTCGTGGTGGCAATTGATGAGGCTGGGAATAGCTCTACTACGGCGCCCGTGAACTTGGCCTTACTGGTTGGCGCTGTTACAGACCTAGAGGTTCTCGTTATGCACGGGGAAGCGCCGAGCCTAGCTTGGAGTAATAGTGATCCTAATGTCGTGGGTTACGAGGTCTATTTAGGTGCCAACAAGTTGCACCCCGGCTTGTTAGCCGAAACTACGTTCCAAGATGGAAGTTTTGCGGGCCAGAATGCGGTGACTTATACAATTCGTGCCGTCGATGGTATTGGTCAAAGTAGTCCAGCACGTCACGTTACCGTTTACCCCGTAGAATTGAACGCTGTGGCCAATGTCGATACTGGAGGGAATGAGCAACCACTGCTGGCGAACAATTTCAGCCGTTTTGATGTGACGGTTGGAAACCTGACTATGAACTCCAACATTATAATAGATGACCTCAATCTAGAGTTATCGGTGAACGCGATGGTGGTGTTTAATGAAAGTCGAAGCCTCGATCAGAATATAGCCCCTCAAACTGCCATTCAGGAGCGGGTAATCGTTCCTATTGGCAATACAGATGAGCAGCATTTATTAATGTTAACCGCTACTCAAACCGATACAGGGGGCAGTACGATTTCTTATCAACGCCCGGTGCTGTTCGATGACATAGCCTTTCCTCTGGACGTCGTCAGCGTCAGCCTGAACGACGTCCCGTTGGCTGGCGGCATATCGATAGCCCATATGTGTGTTAACAATGTCGGCTATACGGAGATGGAGATTGTAGTAGCCAGGGATCAGGGAATAAGTCCAGGCGATCTGTTTATTTCGATTCTGGATATCCAGGGACTTGAAATTTCCCGAGGCGAATACCAGGGAATACCGCCCAATTCGATACTGCGAGGTAGTGATGTAGTGGTCATCCTCGCGCCGAGCGAGCAGCTTTGTGTGGATATCTCGGTACTGGTCCCTGCAGGCCTCAACGAGGGGGTACAGCTGACTTTCGTGGCCAGTTTGAATGAAATAAAACTTAGTTTGGAAAATGAAACTCTGGTTGCTGGCAGCGGGGGCTTTACCAATGGCAGCACTGTCTCGGGTATCACCCTGTCTACCTACCACGGCATCGCGCAGACGAGTCAGGCCATATACAGTAATGATGACATTGTGACTGTTTTCGGTCAGGCGATTAATCGTTCGACTGGGTTGCCCGAAACTAATGCGGCTATAAAAATAGGTTTCGAGGTGCGCGGATATAAGTGGTTCGAGGATATAGTAACTGATGGCAATGGTGACTTCAGTTATAACTACGCACCGCCCGTCGGGTTAAGTGGCCGGTTTAACATTTGGGCGGCACATCCTGATGTTTTTGACACGTTGAATCAGGGTAGTTTCAGTTTCTATCGGCTCTATGCAAATCCGAACCGAGGTGACATTCGCTCGAGTAAGGCGGATACACTGAATTTTAAAATTAAATTGTTGAATCCGGGTGAAGAAAGACTTGATAACTTAAGCCTTAGTTTTCGGGCGTATACGTTAGATGGCCTGGGTAACGAAGTCGATGAGCCTCGCTTACAGGGGGCCTTAAACGTACCGTTTGATTGGTCGGTCGAGTCGGGAGAGGAAGAAGAAATCGAGCTGTCACTCTTGGCTAGTATCGATGCCCCATCCTCGGTTAATGTGGAGTACGAACTCACCACCGGGGTGGGTGCTAGCACCACTTTTACGGCAACAGTCACCTTGAGTGAAGCGATTCCATTACTCGATATTAGCAGTCCGAGCGTCGGTTATGTCGATACTAGTTTGAACCGGGGCGACACCAAAACCGTACCTGTGACGATGAAGAACGAAGGGCTTCGAGATCTCGAGGATGCAGTATTGACTCTGCCTGATACAGTTACATGGATTGGCACGACTCTCTCGGACGAAGGAATAAATCAAGTCCAACTCGGTACAATCGCCGTGGGTGAGAGCGTAACCTTTGACGTCCTGATGACGCCGCCGGCGAGCACTTCTTATGGCTATCACGAAGATAGTTTTGTGATTAGCGGCAGCAATTCAGTTCAAGACTTTGAAATTAACGTTTACGCTTTGATTACCAGCAGCGAAACGGGCTCAGTCCAGTTCAATGTATTTAATATACTGGCCCGGGAAGTACCTAATGCTCGGGTCAGGCTATGGAACAATACACTTCAGCAAGACTTAGACGGATATCGAACTGATACTAATGGTCAGGTTTTAGTCGAAGGCCTGAAGCTGGGCGACTGGGGTTGGCAGGTTGTTGCCAGCGGACATGAAAGCGCGACTGGTACTCTTCGAGTGGAAGCGGATCAAATCATCGATGAGTTGGTTGAGCTGGGTAAAAGCTTGGTGACCATTAATTTCAGCGTGGTTCCGGTTCCCTATACCGATAGATATGAAATCATAGTCGAACAGACTTTCCAGACCCATGTTCCCATGCCGGTTCTTGTCGTTGATCCGGCGTACAAGGAGTTTAGAGATGTACAGCCGGGATTCGAAGTCATTTATGACGTTGACGTCAGCAATTTTGGTCTTAAAGCCTTGGATGACGTGGTGCTTTCAACTACTGATCTAGGCGATAGGGCATTAATACCTTTGATTAGCTACATTCCTCGACTAAACGCCATGACCACAATTACTGTGCCCTATAAGGTGATTTATCGTGGCGACGATTATCAGAATAGTCTGCCACAGGGCTGTGTTGCCGATGGAGCCGGTGGTGGGACTGACCCGCGCGATATTCTTCGGGGACTACAGGCTATAGTCAGCGGGGGTTCTTCTTCGATCCTTAGCGGGGAAGAAAGAAGGTCGCTAGCTAGGCTTGCGGCTGGGATTTTTATTGCTAACGCTTTGCTCAATACCAATCCGCTTCAGGTTTTCGCGGAAATGATGGGTGGAATTATTGGGGCATGCTTCGGAGGTGACGGTGGCGGTGGTGGCGGCAGCAGCAGCTACTCCGGTGGTGGTGGGCTCGGTACGAGTTGTTTTGTCGAAGGCACGCCAATTTTGATGGCGGACAGGAGCTTAAAGCGTATCGAAGAGATTCAGTTGGGCGATCAAGTATTGGGATTCGATGGACAAGCCGCGGGTGTAACCCGAGTTTATACTCGAGAAACCGATCATTTACGTGAACTTCGGTACAGGGACATCTCGACGGGTCAATTATATCGCGTCGAAACGACGGACGAGCATTTGTACTGGGTGCAGAATAAATCCCATTGGATTACAGCGAGCGAACTGAAAATAGGCGATATTTTGGCCCTGTCTAACGGCTTAGCTTTGGTCGAGCATTCCAGCCGAAAGAAAGCTGAAACAGTTGTTTATAATTTCGATGTCGAAGACCTCCAGTCTTACTATGCGAATGGGGCTTTGGTTTACCAAGAGTGTGGTGCGAAAACTGATCCAGAGGTAACCGAAAAGCTCAAAAAATTACTGGGATATGATTCGAATAGTCAGTTGGATAGGAAGTCGAATGACGCCATTCTTAAACGGTTGGTAACCGAGGAGAGTGCGCCGTGAATACTACACAACGAGAGATCGTTTTATTTCAATCCAGATCAGTTTTTATAATGGGTCGATTATTGCTAACGCTGGTTCTTTTTTCTAGTGTCGGTTCGGTTTACGCTGCTCAGCAATTCCAGGGGCTTTGCTCGTTAATTAAAATTGAGATTCAGCAGGAGTTAGCATTAGAGCGAATTGGATTTCTTGCTACCCTCGAAATTACCAATAATGAAGGTGATGCGGTAATAACCGATTTTTCTTCGGTGTTAACTTTTGGAAAGCAAGTTCGCGACGTCAACGGCAACATCGTGTTGGAAGATGTCTCTGATTTATTTTTTGTTAAACCGCCTGATTTGTTCGGTATCACCGATATCGACGGCCAGGGCTTAATTGAGCCAGGAGAAACGGCTCGCATCGAGTGGTTCATAATTCCTAAAATTCTCACGGGCGGTGAGAGCCAGGCCGGGCTCCAGTACGAGATTGGTGCACAATTAGCGGGCTCGCTTTATGGCGATGAAATAGATCCCGCAGTACTAGCGGTCATCCCCGACACAATCACAGTAAAACCAGAACCTCAGCTGGAAATAACCTATTTCCAACCCCGCGATGTCGATGGAGACAATCCCTTTACCCCGAATGTAGTCGAATCGCCAATTCCCTTCACTCTCGGGGTACTGGTGAAAAACGTGGGTTATGGTCAGGCCAACAAGGTCACAATTGATTCTGAACAGCCCAAGATAGTCGAGAACACTCAGGGATTACTAGTCGTACCCAAACTACTCGACGCACGTATCGGAGACGAACCCCTGAGCGGCACGCCGACGCTGACGCTCAATTTGGGTGATATACCACCGGGCAGTTGTCGGAAAGGTGCTTGGGACATGATTACCACGCTCTCGGGCGAGTTCACCGAATTTAATGCCCGCTACACGCACGCCGACGAGCTTGGTGGTGAAGCGACTTCGGTCATCAAAGAACTGAATGCCTATTTTATGGTGCACGAAGTGCTCAATGACCAACCTGGGCGTGATAGTTTATTTGACTTTTTAGCGATTACTGACGACGCTCAGACCGACTTGATTCCAGATACTCTCTATGAAAGTGACTGTAACACGGTGCCGGTTAACAATTTTCAAGATCCCCAGGTAACTGCATATAACGGTGTAACCGCGACCGTTCACGCCAATGCAGCGATTGAAAACTGGTTGTTCTTGCGCGTCGATGATCCAGGCCAAGATAAGAAGCCGATCGAAAGCGTGGTTCGATCCGATGGCAAAGTGTTGAACCCAAGGAACTACTGGACCAATACTCGTTATCACCCACAAACCAACGCCGAGTTGAACTACCTGAATATTTTCGATTTCGTCGGCTCGGCGCTAGGCGAGTATGACTATGCGGTTAACTATACCGCGCTTGCCGGTGACAGCGAACCCCCGGTCACCACCTTACAATTCTCTGGTGAATACGAGCACTCTGGTAATACCACTTATATTTTGCCCGATACGCAGATGTTTTTTGTCGTGCAGGACTTCAGTCCGGTCGGCAGCGTCTACCGCACCGACAGTGATGATACTTTCCAGCCAGCGTACCCTTTTACGCTTGCTCAGCCAGGTATCTACACGCTGGAGTACTACTCCGAAGATAGCCAGAGTAATGTCGAGGCGCCCCAGAGCAGAACCCTTGTGGTGGTGGGAAGTTACCCGGATGTCGATAATTTCCAAAGTAATGTAGATGAAGTTCTGCAGGCCGGTGACGCGCTGTCGATTCGTTACACTGAAATTGGTTTCGACGTCACCGTCGATACTGGCGCGGCTACGCTGTCTGCTCTGATGGAAGTCTACCAGGGTGTCTATGCTTGGCCGACACTGCAAGGTATTCCATCGACACCGACACAGAATGATTCGGCGACCTTAACGGTGTCGGGTAATAATGTTGATTTCTATCAATTTCGCCTCAATGGTGGCGATTGGAATGCCGAGGCGCCAGTCATGCAAACAATCGATCTGGTTGGGCTAAGCCAAGGTGCGATCACCCTTGATGTCAGGGGTAGAAGCGAAAAATCGAGTTACTTCAATACTGACGAAGGCAATTTGTCGGTATCTTGGCAAATCAGCTCGACGGCTCCGACCACATCCATCACCGGTACGCCCGAGACGCCTGCCAATACAGTTGATGCCGATTTTCAAGTGTTTGGAGCAGACCTCTATCGCTACAAGGTTGACACTAGTTTTTTCCGTGCGGAAGCTGCGGCTGCCGAGCCATTCAGTCTGGTGCGCTTGGCAGAAGGTCAACATACAGTTTCGGTGATTGGCCAAGTCGACGGTGTGTGGCAAGATCAAGCCGATGCGACACAGGTGAACTGGCTTATAGATCGCAATTATGGTTATGACATTGATGGCGGTCATCTCGTTTACGAGGAAGAACTGGGTGACGTCAGCGGCCTCCTTCAGTTTAACTGGAACGGACGACGTCAAAACGGATCGGCAGCAGCACCTGGTTGGTATACCGTGAAACTGATTTTAACCGATGGACTGAATCGTCGGACCCAGACTACCAAACTGGTTCAGGTGGGTGATCTGTTACCGGATACCCAGTTACTGGCCAGTGCCGGTACCGCTCGCCAAAGCGAAGTTCATGGTCGCGGCCGCTGGGTGGTGTGGCAGGATCAGCGTAGTGGCAACTGGAATATTTTCGCCAAGGACATCCTCGACATCGCAGCAACGCCACAGCCGATAACCGACACTCTGTTGAATCAGGAACGTCCACGCAGCGATGGCGAATACGTCGTCTGGCAGTCCCGTCAGGCCGATGGTAACTGGGATATATGGGCCAGAAATCTGAATGATGCCAGCGCCGCCTTCGCGGTAACGGTTAGCTCGACCGATGATGAGATCAAGCCAGTGATCGAATGGCCATGGGTTATCTATCAACGTAAAACAACCCTCGACCCGCAAGCGCCATGGCAGTTGTTTGCGAAAAACCTGTTAACCGACGTCGAGAACCCTATCGATGTGACCACGCAGGATCAGTTAGATCCTGCGATACATAGGCAGCGGGTAGTTTGGCAGGATCATCGTGATGTTGGGCCAGGCGAAATTTACCTCAAAGACTTGAGCACCGATACTGTCAAGCGAATCACCAATGATCCCGCCGGGCAGTATCATCCGGCGATCGAAGATCAGTGGATTGTTTGGGCCGACAATAGTGCGTTGCAGTTTGATCTGTATGGCTACAATCTCTACCGTGGCACAATTGTTCAGTTGACCGATACTCCAGAGGATGAGACTCGTCCGCGCCTCAACGATCAGTGGATGGTGTACGAGGAAGACTCAGTCGGCGAACAGCAGATCAACTTGCGGTTAATGCACTTGTCGAACCTCGCCACGGTACAGCTCACCAACGCCCCAACCAATAAGGACAAGCCGAGCATTGTCTCCGGTAAGGTGGTATGGACCGAGCAGCAGACTGCCGTTCTCGACCAAAATACGCTGGTACGCATCGGCAGCCTGCCCGACCTGCAACCGGTGTTTAATAATCGTAATATGGTGGCTGTCACCGAAGGTGTTTTGAGCTACCGGGATACCGCGGCCGAACTCCTGGTTTTGTGGCAAGAGCAAGCCGATGTGGTCGAAATAACCCGCTATAGCCAATTGCTTCCGACGGTTGAAAGCCAGGCTGTTATCTGGAATGGAGCAAATGTGATAGGCACGGATTTCGTTCTCAAGCAAGGCGACTTCCTCTGGGTCAAGTTCAACGGCGCGAAGATTCTCGACTTTGCCCCGAGCGATTGTATTGCACAGAATCTTGAACTCGGTATCAACGTCCTCGCCGTAACTTGTGTGCCGGATGACTACACCGCCTATCAATTGCTTGAGGAGCTAGATGTCAGCAATGTCCGCGCGGTACGGTTGCTCAATTCACAAACTGGGCGCTGGCAAGTAGCTACCGTCAGCAGCAGTGGCGCTATCATGGGTGAAAACTTCGATATCCCGACCATAGCAGTGGTGTTGATCGAAATGCAGCAAGCAGTCAGTCAGTGGCAACCAGGAGAATAATGGGGATTATGGAAAATATCATGCTTAAACACGTTGCTAAACTGTTACTGGTAATCGGACTCGTTTTCTCGCAGACGGGCCATGCAATCAATGCGGTCGGATTGGAGCAGGTCATCAAAAGTAATCAGAAAATCACCATCATCGACGTGCGGATTAATGCGATTTACCGGAAAAATCATATTCCTAATGCGATTAATATCCCGGCTTCCATCATCGATCGAAAACGTTTGCCGCCGCTTGGCAGAGTGGTTGTGTATGACGAAGGAATCGATATAGAACAGCTCGAGAACGTGGTGGCGTCATTGAATGCCAAGCCCGGTATTGCGGCCGAGTCCCTGGAAGGTGGCTTTAGCGCTTGGTCGGCAAGACATGTCGTGGTGCAGCGGCAAAAAGGGTTGGATACCAGTCAGACAAAAAGTATCACTTATCAGGATTTGCTGAAAATGAGTAAGCGTTACGATGCGCTCGCCCTGGTCGATTTGCGAATGGGCCGCGAACAGGAATCACTAGCCGAGCATTTCCCGAACGTTCAGGTTTACGATCCGATTGATACGGTTCGCAACGATGTTAGCAAATTATCGGTGAGCAGCTACATCCTAGCAACCATACCGAAGGTGAATCGAAAGACATTGATCCTGATCGACGATGGCAATGGATTTGCGGAAAAGGTATCCGGCAAGTTGCACGCAGCCGGCACCAAGCGTTTGGCTATTCTGGTCGGGGGCGAACTGGTTTTGCGAACACGGGGTGAAGTGACTGCAGCAACAAGCAACACAGGAGGCTAGAGACATGTCGAAAAAACAACCACTGGTTATTTTCCTAGTTAGTTTGATGCTGGGGTATGGGCAGATGGTTTTTGCTGAAATAACCCTGAGTCATACCCAGGTAACCGACGTTACGCCGAGTGGATTTTCGGTTCTCTGGCATGCTAGTGAAGTATCAACACCACGCGTTGAAGTGTATCTCGATGCCGCCGCCACCGAAGAAGCCGATCAAGCTGAGGTTGTCCCATTTCCGCTGCAAGGTGCAGTCAGCGGTGTGTCCGGCAGCTATGAACAGGCGCAATCCCGTTTTGCATTGCGACAAACCGCCCAGCAGAAAGGATTGAATAAGGTGCTAGTCAGAGGACTAGAGCCAGAAGCCGAGTATTTTATAAAAGTTTTTGCCGACGGGGCTAGTGACAGTGGAAGTTGGCCAACGACGGCAACACAGTCAGTGACCACGCAACGCGAAAACGCATTTTTACTGGATAGCGCTATCGTGGTAGTTGACTTGCATGACGACGATTCTAGCGGCTGGCTCGTGACCGCCAGTGTCGAGACTTCGACTCACTCCGTTTCCAGTTTCGCCGACTCTGGCGCCGAAGCCGGGAAGGCGGTGATAAACCTATCCAATCTATTCGGTAGTGATGGAACCAACTGGTATAGCGATGTAGTCACTCAGGTAACGATCCAGGTGATTAAGGGCAGCGGGGAAATTGTCACTGAAACGCTCGATATCGACCTTGGTAGCAGCTTCGAAATCGCCAGCAATTATGCATTCGATATCGGTTCACCCTTTAACGCAATCATTCAAATCGTATCACCCGCTAAAAAAGTGTATAGCCGTGGTGAGGGAGTCAACCTAGCATGGACTGATGAAGCCATTGGCATCAATGCCACCATTTCTTTGTATATGGACGTCGATACCACTGGAGAGGACGGCGTGTTGTTAGCTGCTGGTATCGCCGAAGATCCGGATGGCGCTGCCGATCAATTTAACTGGGATGTCAGCGCAATTGCCGAAGGTAGCTACTACGTCTACGCGGTGATGAGTGATGGCGAAAATAGCGTGACTTCCTATGGAAGTTCGAAGATTACCATCAATCATGAGCAGGTTGATGGTGACGATGATCAGATGTCCGATCTTTGGGAGATGCACTATTTTGGTACTCTGGCTCGCGATGGCAGTGGAGACTTTGAAGGCGATAGCGTTGCAGATTGGCTAGAGGCTTTTTACCAGACCGACCCCGAGTTGAGCAATCCTGCGCTCCAGGCTTTAACCTTGGGGTTAAAGCAGGGCTCGCAAATTATTGGTGTACCCGGCTTGCTGGTGCCTCGCGTGGATTCGTACGCGCTACTATCTCAACTGGGCAGCGACATCTATTCGATCGCACGTTATAACCCGTCAACCGGAATGCTCGACACGACTTATTGGGGTGCAGGTGCACCGGCGGGAAATGTTTTCTTTCTGCTCCCTGGAGAGGGTTACTTCGTACAGATGGTCGCCGATGCAGATCTGATATGGGCTCCCTTCGATAGCAACAGACGAATCCCTTTGAAGCAAGGTCTTAATGTAATTGCTATAACGGATCCAAACGGGGATGCCTTCGGCTTGCTGGATCAGTTAGGTAGCGACGTTATTTGGAGTATACGACGCCAGAATCCACTGACCTCCCTGAGCGAAACAGCTGCTTTCGATGGAAATGAAATCGTCGGTATTCCATTTCCGTTGCGCTATGGTGAAGGCTATATCGTGACCGTGAAGCAAGATAGCAGCATAGATTAAGCGCTTATGTGGTGTGGCCAAAGATTCTAATTAACCGAAACAGCGGTAATTTTCATCCCTGATTCGGCCGATTGCAACGTTAATATACCAAGGAATTCACCCTCGTAGCGCGTGCTTTTCAAGCGCCATAACAACGTTACTCCCTTTTCTCGGTGGATCGAGTCAATCAGCTCGAAAGCTGGGTCGATACAAGTCAATAATGGAATGTCCTTACAGCTGAGCTGGAAGTGCTCTTCTGATAGCTTGGATAGCAACTCGTCTGAAAACCCACGCGAAAACCGAGCGTAGTCTTGTTCTCGAGCCGCTTCGATGATGTTTCGCCAAATGGGAGTGGCAACAGACTTTAATTGTTCTTTTTCGAGGGATGAGAGTTGCAAATTCATGATGCGGGTATCCAGTTAGTGTTCGGTGGCAGTGTCGATATTATCTTGGTTCCACCATTCGGCGATGTCTTCATAAATCGACAGCATGGCGGGAACGACGAGCAATATTAACAAAGTTGCGAAGGCGAGTCCGAAAGCAATTGAAACCGCCATCGGTATTAGGAATTGCGCCTGTCTCGAGGTTTCAAAAAGTAACGGCGAGAGACCTGCTATGGTCGTTAACGAGGTTAATAAAACCGCCCGCAAGCGTTGGCACGCGGCTTCTTCGAGCGCTTGATAAATTGCCATGCCTTTCGAACGCAGCTGTCGGTAAAACGTGACGAGTATGATCGAGTCGTTAACCACGATGCCTGACAAGCCGAAGAAGCCAAATACCGACAGGATGGTCAAATTCATGTCGAAAATCCAGTGACCTAAAATCGCGCCGGTGAGCCCGAGCGGAATGCAGAGTATCACCAGTACTGGCCAACCGTACGACGAGAATACCCAACTCAGAACCAAATACATTAACAATAAAGCGATATAGGCTCCTGATTTCATATCGGCGAAGGTTTCGCGTTGGCTGGCAGAGCGACCCTCGATGCTATATTCGACACCGTATTGGCTTGCTAGCTCGGGTAAGGTCGATTTGCTTAAGTCTTCGACAATATCAGCCGTGCTATTTATATCTATGTTGACGTCTGCGGTGACATCGACTGAGAGCCGACTATTGTAGTGACGAAGGGCTTCAAAGCCTTGGTTTGACTGCCATTCGACGACACTCTCCAGTGGTACAAAGCGGCCGTCAGGCAAACGGATAGGAAATTGAAACAAACTGCTCAGTTGGCGTTGCTCGTGTTGCGGTAGCTGTAATCGGACCTCGACTTCGTCGGCGCCTTGCTGGAAGCGCTGAATGATAATGCCGTCGTAGGCGGCGCGTAATTGCCGACCGAGGTTGCTCACCGACAGTCCTTGTGCTTCGCCTGCCGGATTGAGCGAGTAGATGAGTTGTTCGTGTCCGTAGGGTAGATCGTCGTCTATTGCCGATACGCCAGGAATATTCGCCATCGCCTCGGCGAGGTCGAGTGCCGCTTTCTTGATGTTATGCGGAGTCGGGCCGGTTAATCTGATATCGAGATCACGCCGATTAGGAGCGACTTGGCGAGATGAAATTTTGAATATTTCGACGCCAGCAGGCGGTGTAATTCGCGCGCGCCAGTTGTCGATAAATTCGCGACTGTTGGTTTGGCGTTGATCGGACGGTAGTAGTTCGACATATAACGAACCATTTCGCTCACCTTGAATACCGCGCCTACGCCCAGATGACGATGAACAAATAAAAAAAACAAATAAAAAAACAAATAAAGACACCCATAGATATAAAACCTTAAATCAAATCTAAAACCTAGTCAGCTAATCTGGAATATTAAAAAATGATCTAAAAGAGTTTTTTATTGAAGTAGGATGCGGTTTTTAACGAAAATTTTCGGAGCTTAGGCAGTCGGTGGACATAGCGATCCAACGCCGCTCTTCGGGCAGACAGGTTTATCTGTTTTCTTGATCAGCACGAATGTTCAGCCAGGCTCACGTGGTGAGTCAGTGCTAATAGCATAATACCTTTCTGTTTCAATAAAGGGGTAGTGTGATGGCAATGAATCCAATTCAATTTCAAGCAGGTATGAGTTTAAGTGAATTGTTCGAACAATTTGGCACAGAGGATCAATGTGAAAAAGCGCTTGAGGCCTCACGCTGGCCCCAGGGTTTTACGTGCCCTAAATGCAATGAAGTAGCCCACAGCAGATTTAACGATGGGCACCGAACCTACTGGCAATGTCGTCGCTGTCGCAAACAAACTAGCTTGCGTTCTGGCACGATCTTCCATGCTTCAAATTTGCCGCTACGCAAATGGTTCCAAGCCTTATTTTTAATCAGCCAGCCCAAGAATAATATTTCAGCATTAGAATTAAAACGTCAAATTGGGGTTTCTTATCCGAGCGCATGGCGAGGTTCAGCGAATAAAGTGCCTTTTGTTGCCGCTGTAGAACTGAATGAATTGGGTCAACCACAGGTTGTCAGGTTTGACCGAGTCACGGGTTTTAAGCAGGCGGAAATTGAGCGTTGGGAAAAGCGTTATGTCCAACCCGGCAGTCACGTAATCAGTGATGGACTTTATTGCTTTACGGCGGTTACTGATGCGGATATTACACATCAACGCGAGGTTGTTGGCATCCACCGCTGTAGTGTCGATATGCCTTCTTAAATTCCCCCAAATGTTCGCGCCCAGACTTTCCGATGGCATCAACTAGTTCTGGTGAAATTAAATCCATCTATTAACCCTTATTATCGAGTGGTTAATGGCAGTAAATTCAGCTTCTTTAACACTTCGACTCCATTGGCTGGTATTGCCTTGCAGGCAAATTAATTAAACTGACCTGCTTAACGTCAGGCAGCGCGTTTAAGTCGCTGCCTTTCCTGACGCTCTATGAAACTCCGTTCTTGGTCTGTCAGTATCGCGCCGATACGTTGAATATTTCGTGCCACTATCGATAACGCAACATAGCGTTTAAACCCGTCAATACTATGATCTGGACAACGGTTCAGACCATGTACTTCCAGTGCATTGATAAGCAGACTCTACCGCTGAGTGTTTTTTTATACTCGGCACTAGACCCTCATAATGACTCGGATCGAGATCATTTTCAGAAATCTTCGTTTTCGCTATTTGATTAACATTTATGCGTGACGTCGTCTCCAGCTTGGATTGGAGTTATCGTCCAAGCACTAGGTATTGGAAGGAAGCAGAATCGTTGATCCCGTTGTCATACGGTTTTCAATCTCTTCATGTGCTTTTGCGGCATTCTCAAGCGCATATCGATTGATATTTTTTATTTTGAAACGACCATCAACAATCGCATTGAAAACTTCGCTGGCGCCCTTTTTGGAGGTCAATAGGATCGCTAGTGTAATGAGCAATGGAAGGGCGGGTTAAATAAATTGAACCCTGCGAACAGAATCATAGACGACATCGACACCCCGACCGTTAGTCGTTTTTTGGACAATATCTTCGAAATTCTGATCAGCCGTAACGACAACTTCATCACACCCGTTCTCGTAGGCTAATTGGGATTTTTCTTTTGTGCTGACAGTCCCGACAACAATGGCTCCGATAGACTTGAGCCATTGAATCGCTATCTGACCAACGCCACCAGCGGCGGCATGCCACAGAACAGTATGATGGGGTTGAACAGAAAAGCACCTGTTGATGAGATATTCTGCCGTTAATCCTTTAAAAATTGCTGCTGCCGCATACTCGTCATCAAGGCCTTTTGGTAACGAAATGGCACGATCTGATGGGTGATTTAAAAATGTGGCATATGAGTTAGGTTCTCCTCCAATGCAAGCTACCCGATTTCCCAATTTGAACTTAGTAACCGCTGATCCAAGCGCAACGACCTCGCCAATGCCTTCCACGCCAATGCCAACTGGAAGGCTATTTTTCATAGGCAGCAATCCTTTCCTCAGATAGATATCAATGAAATTGACACCAATAGCGGTGAGTCTGATTTGTATTTCGTTTGCTTGTAGTGGATCAATATTGACTGATTCCAACGAGAGAACATCAGGCCCTCCAAACTCTCTGATAAGGTATTTATCTATTTTCATCGGCATATCTCACTTTGCTGTTCCCTGCATATTTTTCTCAATAAACTGTAAGGCTTTATTGAGAAAAACACTAGGTGTAAAAATGGATGATGGTTTTCTGGAAATGGAATCACCTCTCGCTATTAACGTCTACGTCGAAGCTATCGGAATTAATATCAGATTTTAAATGGGGGTGTTTGGTAGTAATGTCTTAATTCTTGCCTATACTTTTAATGCGAGCGTGACACGGTGATACATTCCCGACCGTCGCCACTTCCAACGTGGTGCCATGTGGGGTTGCTGGTCGAACAAAGCCAGAAGGGAGGCCCCGGCGCTCGCTGTTTTTCCCTCTCCAGATTTTTAATGCACTGTCTTTTTTGCTCGGTCTGTCCCAGACCCTTTTTAAATATGGCCTAGCGCCTTTAATCCGATGCAATATGGCCGCTTAACGCTTAAATCGACCCGTAGAATTAAATATATTTTCAAGCTCTTTTAAACGGGATCTGGTTTCGGTCCATAGTGTTTTTTCTAGCGCAGCAATGAGTGACTCAATAATAAATAGCGTGACGACGCCAGAATCCCAACCCGATGGCGCTTCGATTCGACCGGCAAAATAATGCGATGCATATGTGTTGATCGGTGATAGCCACTGATCGGTAAACAGCACAATGGTCATGTTGCGCTCTATGGCTAACTTGGCCAGCTCCAGTAGATCGGCTTCGTAACGACGAATATCAAAAATAATTAATATATCGTCAGCGTTTACGTTCAACAAATGGTGCGGCCACAAACTCGACGATGTTGGTAGCATGTGTACATTCTTGCGGATAACTTGAAGATGGGTTTGTAAGTAATCGGCAAAGGTATGCGTGATTCGGCCACCAATAATGTGTACGCCGCGTTGCTTTTCGCTGAGTAGCTTCACTACTTGGTCGAATGACTCATAATCAATTTGTTTGAGCGAATGACGCAGATTGATGGTAACTGCCGTCGCAAATTGTCCCAGTATGTGTTCAGCAGGCACGTCATTGGCCCATTGGTCGTGCTTACGGATGGGGTCGGAAAGTGTTTGCTGAAGCTCCTTGCGCAATGTCTCTTGCAAATCTGAATATCCTTTAAAGCCCAGTTTTTTTGCGGTGCGCATCACCGTTGGTGTTGATACTTTCGCCGATTTGGCCAGCTCTGCGATAGTAACAAGGCCCGCCATTGGATAGTTCGTCATGAGGCAATTGGCCAGTTCACGTTCAGCGGGGGTGAACTGGTCGTATTGTTGCTTTATTTTTTCGGCGATGGTCATCGGTCAAAGGCTACGAGCGATCTGTCGGCAAATGCGTTGTAATAAATTTGACATCATAAAATTCCGCTGTAATAATTATTACAAGTATAAAATCACCTGCACAAAATACCAGTTAAAACTGCATCTATGATTGACGTAGCAGAATTGTCCCGAGCCTTGTCCGTGCGCCTCGATGCACCGGACGCTATCGTTAGCCATGCAGGTGGTGCTCATTAAAGCAGTACCCATTAAGGCAGTACTCCATCATAAAAGTGACAACCGCTATGGTTCGAATACTTAGTCAATATGTGAAATTTGTCGAAGCCGTCAACTACCGAGTTGGACGCGTGGTTATGTACGGCATTTTCCTGATGATGGGGGTTTTATTATGGTCTTCGATTTCTAAAACATTTTTTTTACCGTCACTGTGGACACTCGAAGCCGCGCAATTTTCGATGGTGGCCTATTACATGCTCGGTGGTGCTTATTCACTACAGCTTGGCTCGAACGTGCGTATGGATTTATTTTATTCGAATTGGTCAGATAAAAAAAAGGCCTGTGTCGATTCGATTACCGTCTTGTTTTTGATCTTCTTTTTGGGCACGTTGTTGTGGGGCGGTTTTGATAGCACACAGTACGCGTTTCAGTACAACGAGCGTAGTAACACCGTCTGGCGGCCGTATATGTGGCCGATAAAAACCATCATGTGCCTCGGCATCCTCCTCATGTTGTTGCAAGCCACTTGTGAACTGATCAAGGATATTGCCAAAATTCTCGAGGTAGAGCTGTAATGTCCTACGAGATGATCGCTTTATTAATGTTTTCATCAATGATGTTGATGATGTTCACTGGGCAGCGGGTTTTTGGCGCAATTGGCGCGGTCGCCGCCGTCGCTGCGATTACGCTCTGGGGTGTAGGAGGATCCGACATCCCATTTTCATCGGCAATGAAGTTAATGAAATGGTATCCGCTATTAACGCTGCCGATGTTTATCTTCATGGGATACGTGCTGTCAGAATCAAAGATAGCGGACGACTTATATAAAATGTTTCATGTCTGGATGGGCGGGGTTCATGGTGGTCTGGCGATAGGCACAATTGGTTTAATGGTTTTGGTATCGGCGATGAACGGTCTATCCGTCGCGGGCATG